>JABVXU010000065.1:0-198446 GCA_013365365.1 Cruorifilaria tuberocauda
ATAGTCAGATTCCTCTTACCATTATCATTTCCTATATTAAAAGCATGAAGTCGAAATAGCAGATCGATTAAAAGCAAGCTCAAATTGTTGAGAGCTAAGTTAGAAAGTGAAATAGAATAACATACCAGTTGGAATCTTGAATTTCTTTGACAAAACTTATATAACATAAACTTATACAGATGTAATATTCTTTCTCTTTTTCGTTTTTCGCTTTTTGCGAATAAGTTATAGTCCAGTAATTGAATATTGTTGTGACTTGTTCTTTACTCTGTGATTACTTCCATTATTATTATCTCCACTGTTCATGTTACCGTAATGTTAAATTATCATTATTATATCTTTGTTTGTCTAAGGTATTTCAACGAAAAATTTTTAGGGTGGTAGAAGATATATGGAGGATCGAGTCCACATCGAGTGTATTCGTCTTCCCGATGGCAGCGTTGATTATCTTTACCTTGCTGTTTACGATGGTCACGGTGGTTCAGAAGCTAGTGATTATGTCCGAAAACATCTTCTAAAGAACATTCAGGCGCAATATGGCTTTGACGGGAGTGACGAACAAATGCTAGATGCTATAAAAAAAGGTTTCGTGGAGACACATCTTGCGATGTGGAAAGTTGTCGGTTGGTATATGAATCTGTATAACATCATCGTATGTAAATCTTCCCGATTTCTGTAACTTCGACATTTAGATTTTCTGAAATTTTAAATATTTCATTGGTGCTAGGAATATTTTGCAGATGACTGGCCTCTTACTTCCTCAGGTTATACCAGTACAGCAGGTACCACTGCTAGTTGTACTTTTATCCGACGCGGAAAGATATTTACTGGACATGTCGGCGATTCCGCTGTGATTCTAGGAGAAATGATTGGTTCGTTAGAATTTTTTTGTCTTTTTACTTACAAATTATTGTCTACAGTTTTCGGAAAATTCTATTGCTTTTAAAATTCAGTGTATCCATAAATATTCTTTTCTTTAATTTAAGTGATTCAAATATGTTCTTTAGATGGTGAAATAAAAGCTAGCAGTCTGACAGTTGACCATAAACCTGATAATTCTCTTGAAGTGCAGCGGATAAATAGTGCTGGTGGAATGGTGATGAAAAAGTCAGGTGTCACACGTGTTGTTTGGACAAGACCTATTCGTGGTCATGTTGGACCTGTACGTAGGTCTACACCAACCGAAAGTATTGCTTTTCTTGCGGTTGCCCGTGCTTTAGGTTAGTGAAAGACAAAAAATTTTGATTTTTTTCGTAGATTTTGAGATTCTTTTTTTTGAAAATATGAAAAGTTATGGATATTATTTCAAATTCTGAGGCTTAAAATAACTTTAAATTTAAATTCTTAACTTTTCAGTTGTTTTGAATTTTATAGGCGATTTATGGTCATATAATCGAGAAACCAAACAGTTTATTGTGAGCCCTGAACCAGATGTCGCTGCATATGATCTAAACGATAACAATTTATGTTTAGTACTCGGCTCAGACGGACTAACCAATGTTTTAAAACCGCAACAAATTGTCGACATTGTGATGTATTATGAAAAATCATCACGTGATAAAGTAATTTTCAAATATTAATATCAGAACATCAGTAATTTGTAATTTGGAATAATCCTTAAGATTCCACATATACCATCTTCTTAAAAAAACCACTTCGAAATGAATGTCGATCTTGCTTTGATTCTCTTCCATCTAATTTAGTAATTTAGTCAATTCCAGTTTTATTATTATAATATTATTCAGTGAAGTGCGTTATTGCATTCTATCATTTTAGCATGGCAGGTTACCGAATCATTCTCGTTGGATACTGCGTCATGCATTGGAAGGTTGGGGAACATCACGCGCTGATAATATATCAGTTATATCAGTCAGTTTCATGCTAGAAATTTCGAACCGTCTACCATTAAAATTCATTATTAGGACCAGAGTGATAATTACAAGCCAAGAATGAAACAGTAGTATATTTATTAAGAGTAATGTATCCAAATATTGGATGAAGCTCGAGTTCACTTAGCGTCTATTTATTAGCATTAACTTATAGTAGCTAAATTTTCGTAATTTATATTGTAAAATTATGGTAGCTAAAAATTTTGATATTTGTTGTGCTATTTCAGGTTTTTTTTGATAAAAAGAATGTGGAAGTTAATAGTACGTCGGTTTTGGCAGACGATATTAATTTGTGTTTGGATAAAGCACTTACAGACTTCGGGAATTCAACGGTTATATTAGGACCGAAATATTGTAAACAATTGAAAACATTGGATATCGATTTATATTATTCGGGCATCGTAGATCCCAATTTCACTACAGGTTAGCTTCTGTCATTTCTGTGAAAACCTTAATTTCTTTGCTATAATGAGGATGTGAAAATTATTATATCATTTCATAGTGGTAGTTAAAATGTCTAAAATTTAGTTTCCAAAATCATTTTCTTAATGATTTATTTTGGTGATTATGCAGTATCGAGTCGGAAATTTTGTGAATTTTGAATTCTATTTTTTCAAAGAAGAGAGGGAAGAGATGAATAAGTTTTTATATTGAAGCTAATCAAAACTATTTAGAAGTTTCTTACAATGGACCTGGATATACGCGTGATATTAGACGTCCGCTTACCCTCGTACAATTCTCAGAAATGCCAGTAATGCCATTGACTCCATTAGATCATGTCTCAGCCATACACCGTTTAAACGAATTATTTGGGGCGAATAACAAAGTTAAAGTGGTACCAGCAGAGTGTGTTACTGGAGTAATATTGGAAGGAGTGGATGAATTATATGAGAACCTTGTAAAGTAAGTGAATTTATATCTGTGATAAACTAGATTTTTAGAACTTTTTGGGAAAATATAATACTAGATTTTAAATAATGATAGTAGGATAAAGATTTTGGGCGATCTTTCTGAAGCAAATTTTCAGCAAAAACAGTCTTGCATCTGCAAATGGGAACACTGGTACCAGTGAAATGGGGGATAGGGACTACCTATACGCACCGATAACTTCTTTGCTGTATTCATGAAATAGACATTTTTCCAAAATTAAGGGGAGACTGCATATATAAGTGATTGATGTATGGTCTAAATTTACCAGCATAATCTTATTGTTTACAGTGAAGGTATTCTGTATCCCTGTGACGAAGATGTAGCGCGGGAAGAGACAGTTAGCAGTACAGATAGTGATGATGTTTATTATAAGAGAGATGATATTGTCGAAACAGAAAGAAATTATAACACAAATTCGGAAACAAATACTGATGTGGTGAATTTGAAGGTTCTGATTTCTTAAAGTGTTTTAAATGACGATAAGCTAAAGCAACCGTATTGAAGCTCATTCCCGAAAAGAAGATTTACATGAAGAACTTTTGATGCTTCTTTACTTTAATTACTGGATTATATTTTCATATAATTTTGCTAAGACGAGGGGAAATCGGGGTAGAAGAAGATAGGTAAACTAGCTCTTAACTTTATCTTTACAATTTAGCATACGTACGTATCTACTGTTTTTTTTCATCGTTTGTCAAGATAGAGATCAAAGTTTTATTGTTGTCTAGTGTCGACAAATATTTTTAGTATGACATTATCACTGCACCAGGTGGATCAAATCTAAAGTATCCTTCTAGCTCAAATATGAATAACGCTGTGAGTCATCTTTCGAGATATTATAATTAAACTCAGCTCTTTTTTTATTTATGAATAGATTTTTCACTCATGTAGTTGAATAAATAATTTAATAAAAAAATGAAATGACATGATTTCAAGAAAAAAGATGATTAACCTTTCAAGTTTGTAAGTGTATCTATAAACTTACTCTTAACGAAAGGAAATAATTTTTTCAGGAACATTGCAATATGCCGTTATCTTTATCAAGCAGGAAATGTCTTTTTGATTCTGCTACACCAAATACTTATTCAAAAACTATAAGTAATTTTTATAAATAAACTTTTTAAAACTTCAGTTCTTAAAAAGAGCTAAAACATAATGAAGTTCATTCATAATTGAATTTCAAGTTATCATGATTTTGCTTCCTTTGAAATTTCTTTATTCCAACATTTACAACAATCAGGACTTTCCTCTAATATTACTGATTGTTTCTAAATTTATTCCGCGATTCACAATCAGTTTAGGAAGCATCAATTATTAATCTGTACGCGAAAACTTTTTTCAGGACAAAGAACTGTGCTTAGAGCTTGTCGAAAGAAGCAGCCAATGTATTTAAAATCTGTTAAAGATGGTTTGTCAAATGGTGGGGACTATTTCAGCAATAATCACCCTTCTTCCACTAATCATTGCCATGATTTTCAAAAGTTCGATGCTTCGCAACGTTTTAGCGGTAAGTTTTCAAAATCATTAATAGATTTGAATCATTTTATGATAGTCTAGTTCATTGTCAAAGCATCAAAATATTCAAAATTTGATATGTGTAATATCTGATTGTAATCAGTGATTTTAGATTTATGGAATTTTACTTGATCGAGATTTTTGTAATAAAACATTATTTTTGTTTCGAAATCAAAATTTTCATTAAATTTTTTGCTGGTCTCACGCCTTATAAATGAAAATTAAATGTTGAAGGTAGCGCTTCGGCTTTGTCTCCTTCGTTGATGTTAGAGGCCCTCCGATTTACGAATCAATTATTCGAGCATGATCCTTTTGCACGAGATCTCATTCTTGCCGGACGACGGACGCTTGGTCGACGTCGTCTATCCTCTTCATCTCTAGAACCATTCCAAAAGAAATTTAAAGTTTCTGCGGAAAGTTCTATAAGCGCAGGTTTGTGGATGCAGATTTATTTTATTTCATACATAGAAATCAAGGACTTCATGAGCTTTTTTAGTAACGGATCAGTCGTGATTTGAAAATGTCTATTGTAAAGATTGTAAAGAAGACCCGAAAATTCTTTATTAAATATATCTTTATGCATGAAACGAATCTTTTTCAGATCATGATTATAACGTTTCTACTAGAAATACTGAAAAATCGGAACAGAATATTCCAAACACTAATAAAGTTGAAGAATGTGCGGCACCAACGACCAGTAGATCTCGCGTGTGGGATTTCCTTTCCAGTTTATTGGGAAATCGAGCAAACAAAAAGTAGAGTTGTAAAAACAAAAGTTGGGATATAACTCTATTTTGTAAGCTTCGAAATACTGATTTATTAATTTTCTTTATGTTTTTGGTTCTTTCATGATAAGTTAGGAAACACAGTTATGCATAAATAAATTTTATATGAAGACGTTCTCCGTTGAATATTCAGCAATTTCGTATTTTTTTATTTTAAGGATATATTGTATTTTATCTGCATATTGATGTTTTGGGAAGCTGCCATTGTTACTGCTCATTCCAGTAATATTAAACTTTTATTGTATATTTCAGTTGTTGTGATTTTTTGTAGGTGCATTTGTCATTTTGCAAGAACTGTATTCTTTAACTAATAGGATGCTTCGTTTTATTGTTTGCTAGGATCTGAATCTTCAAGGAAAAATGAGATATTTAAGATTTAGAATATCATATTTCTACAAGTTGTTAAGACCAGTTTTTGTGAATTGGAGTTTTCACTTCTTAGCACATTATTTAAATCATTAACCGGTTGGGCAACTTCTATTTAAAATAACATTTATTGTCGCACTGAAGAATTTTTCTACAATTTCTTTCTTTTGAATTTCTTAGTAGCATAGTAAAAGAATGATAATTCCTGTAACTGGATGGGTTTAGTACTTTCAAATACAGCTCTCTGCACTGTATTTCTTAAGTATTTCATCATGGTATCGGTTTTACCAAAAACGGTTAGTTAAAATTGTGTTTGAAAGTACCTAAAAAAACTTCCTGAAAGCGGAATATAAACAAGTTTTGCTGATCTTGATTTTTTTCCAAAATAAGAAGTAAAATAATAATACCTAAAATCATAATAAATAACCAAAAAAATTACCATAGTAAAGAAAAGAAAAATTATAAGGTCCTCTCGTGGAATTCCGTTTTCAGGATAGCATCATTATTCGATGTTTATGGGTCATATCTCCCTTATTCTTTTTTGGTTTGACAGTCTTTTGATTTCTATACATAGGATTTTTTAAATATTATTTTAAATTTGCGGTCGGTTTCACTTCATCAGTTACCAGAACTATTCAAATTTTTTTTCTGCCTAAAAGTAAATAATGGTATGAATTATTACATTAACGCAGTTAAATTATATCATTCAACTATTCGTTCACTTCTGTTCACTATCCAGGATTGAATTATGTTCAATTCGAACAATCGTAATGGTTTCAGCAACATAATAAGATATTCAAAGTGATATGGGATTTCTTTTCTGTTTATTCAAATTTTTTGTTTCATACATGAATAAAGTGATTCAAAAGAAAATGTAAAGTGACAATTTTTCGACTTTTGGTTAAAGGAGAAACAGCTTGATATAATTTCATTGAAATAATAGATAATTTCATTCCTGATACTTTCTGAATTACATCGATGAAATTTGTTCTTCGTTTAACTTTTACTTTCAATTGATCGTAGTCATTTTTCGACATATTCGTTAGATAGCTATTTTATAGCCGACCAGTTGAATGAGTAGGTATTGCCTGTCATCTTCAAGCAAAGCATATGATGTGTTCTTACTTAACAAACTTCTATCTTTATCTCTCATAATCACAATTAATTTTATTTACTTAATATTCAAAATGGAATTTATACCATTACCACTTCATATGTACTAATTATTGTTAGATGTACAGTTTCATTTTTCAAAGCTGATTTAATATAAATAATTGCAAATTTCATATTTAACTTATTACTTGTTCGGTTAACCATTCATTATAACTACTCAATCGAAGGAGAAGAACAGTAAATATGATAATAGGTCAAAAGAGAATTTGAATATCCTTTTTTGAAAGATAAAATATGTTTGGAAATAATTTGAAACTAAAGGATGCAACAGAGGTCATTTTCTTTTTCCCTCGTCCTAATCATTTCAACAATCGCATATGAAGCTATGTACGAGTAGTGATATCAACTAAGATGTACGGAATAGATAACACTATTTGGAATAGTAATGAACTGTCAAATGTGGACATATATAATATCGAACCGATATTTGGATTAGATTAACCAAACAACCTGAATGAATCATCGATATCTTCTTTGATAAAACAGTCAATATCACTATTTTAAAGGGATATAGAAATGATTCGATGAGATATTCTATTATCATTAAATTGAAAGTGAAAGAGGTGAATGTAAGGTTAATAATATTTTATCTTATCGATGGCATGCATATGTATTAGCTAAGATGGAATTATTTGATGAGAAGTGCTGCATCAGGAAAAATCAATCTTAAAACGGTTATTGGCAACCGGCTGTAACTAATCTCTTTTGTTTGCTGCGGTCGATATCTAAGCGATAATTAGGAGATGTGAAGTGTGGTGTAAGTGGTAAGCTTAGCTAGTTAAAACATTAATTCCGGCTTACTCGCCAACTATTTTCTCATTCTTTTGTTTCTTATTGAATTTCATAACTATATACCTGTAATTTTTCCCTTGATTTACATATTTTTTCCGTAAGCTTAAATGTTTTATTTCTTCAAAAAAAAAAATTCTGTTTAATTTTTCCTCATATTTTTTTATTACAGAAATATTTGGTTGAGTTTTCCAGATAATATTATCGTAGCCTTCCGGAAAATATAATTTTGTAAATTTTGAATGAGGAATGCTTTGTCATTTAATATGACATTTTATTCGTATTTATCAAAAGCAAACAATCAAATATGTGATTAATGGAAAATTTTAACGAAAAGATTAGAATGATTTTATATCAAATAATATCATACCTTGACTTGTTGAGAAAAATTATGATATGCTAGGAGATTTTATTGTATTCTTCTTTCAAGTGAAGATTGTATTATTTACTCTTTCACTGATTTCGCAATAATGATAAATTTAATATCTTTCTTTGTTTAGAAATTCGTTTATGGTAAAAGTTCAATTTTAGTTTTTATTTTAGGTTTGATTTAGGTAAGATTAACTGAATGAAATATTTATATAGATGAATTTTTGATCCGTGATCTTGAGATTACAGATTATACTCCAAGATACATTTCTTTCGATACAGTTCTTATTATCGATGCTTAGTATATCCATTCAGATACACCACTGTAAATCTTTTGTAGTTAGTATTTCTGTCTTCATTGATCGTATACATGGCATAAACTATAGTTTGTATTTCTGTTAGTAAGCTCTCACTTATCCGTTTTGCTCCAAAAAATTTTGAATCGTTATAGTATGTTTGATCTTGCTTATAGAAAAATTTGGACGATTTCTTGATTTTTGGATTAAAACTCAATGATTCAATGAAAAATAGAACTTTTTTATAGTCTACAATTTTACAGAAATTATCTTCGAGTTGTTAATGAGATTGTTTCTATCATGAAATAGGAGAAAAAAAAATTTTTCACTGGATGAGTTAAAAAAGTGAAATGATTGAGATAGTTGTTAGATAAGAATATGTTCTCTCCAGTAATCTTTAGTATTCTTTGCAAAAGCTTTTGAGAATGAGATATTTTTGTTACAGTGCCTATTTATCTTACTAATGTTTAACAGGTGGAATCTCTGATTAAATGGATTGATGTTTTGAGAACCATGAATTCAGTTAACAGCATACATTTACTTTATCTTATTAATATTAATCTGTTCTTCATTTCCTGATTGGAAAGAAACATTAAATTGTTCGTTTTGGCAATGTAATTGCTCCATCTTAAAGAAATTCAACAATTCTAATTTTGATTTGTTTAATTTGTTTTTGAAATGATTGTTTATAATTTCTAAGATAGATCATTCAAGTCAAAGGATGAGTTTAAGGTGATGGAATTAAGAATAACATAATTTATTTTCATAGAGATTCAGATTCATCATGGAACTACTTAAACAATAATTTATTAATGGAAATTTTCATATGAAATGTTTCATTAGTGGAACAGTTCTGTATTGGTCTTAAATAGTGAACTATAATGCTGCAAGATTGCTTCAGATTAGTGTTGACAATGGGAAAAGTACAAGAAAATAATATTTGTTTCTAGAGAAATTCAACAAATTGCTCTGAATATATCTGAATTTCTTCATTTCTGGCACTATTTGACAGAGACCTATATTTTGGTTAATATAGAGAGCACAATGCTAATTTAATAAGGCACAAAGATAATAGATAATTAACATCACTTCTTTTATTAGGTAATACTTCGTTTACACTTTTATGTTTCAGATTGCAAGATTCACTAATCTAATAGGAAAGATTCGTGAAGCAATCTGTTGGTTAGGGAAAAAAGAGAAGTCCTTGTGTAACAGAGTATCGGTAAATAGTATATATTGATTACTATTAGAAAGGGAAGGATTTTTTTTTTGTGGTATATTCTTTTTATTTGTCTAATCTAATATTGTTGGCGTTTGCAATATGATATTAAAATGTAAAATAAAGTTTGGTTTTCAGAACTTTTGTCGAATGATAACTGATACTATTATATCGATATAAAAAGAAGTAATCTTTCAATAAGTTATGAATTCTGATATCATTTGATGAACTGTTAATATCAAAATATTTGATATTTTCATATAAAAATGCTTTTTCGAAATACTGGTACAATGATATTTACATATTTCAAGTGATTTAATAAAAATAGAATGACTAAAATTGATACAGTATGCGTTTTATAGAATGCCCAACGGGCCGATAGAACGTTTCCTGACACGACATTCGGTAGCCGTTCTTATGAGCAGTTTGGCATTCGTCGTTACTTATTGGTACATTAGACGACAGCAAAGTTTGAAATAGTTAGTATCACTTATCTAGTTTTATGCATTAAGCTTCGTTGTTTGTTTAATTAAAAAATGGATGGAACTACAGAAGGCAATGAAGAAAAGATGTATTGCTGCAAATTTGCTTTAATAAACAGATATTGATTCAGATAAGATAAATTTTTCAAATATTGCTCCATATAAATATCATTACAGTTCCACATTTATACTCAAAAAATTAACTTGTCTATGTAATTACAGCTAGTCTTATCAGTAAACTGGTTTTTTCGTTTTAGTGAAAATAGGAATAAAAAGGTAGATGCAGAGTCATATAGTCAAGAGAATTTCGACGATTCGAAAGTGAGCAAATCGGATTCAAAGGAAAATTTTGCCGCATCATTGATGACGCAAAATAACGATATTACGGATGTGATGCCGAACAACATTGTTGGAAATGAGAGGCCGGATTCAAAGCTTAATAGAGAGCGCAATAATGACATATTAGTTGCGGAGTTGGATAATAATGTGAAAGATGAATGTGAAAGACGTGTTTTAGAAGTCCAAAGTAATAGTTTACGAGAAGAAAAGAACCCAGTTGACAGCTTACCGCACTCAGACAAGGTCTTGGTAAGTTTGTTTTATTCGCTTAAATTGCTGTTTATTACCATGTTGGATTTAATACTTCTATCGTGAAACAGAATCGCGTAAAGTATTTTGGACAACTTTTTTCGGTTTTTATTTGATTGCATTGAATCACACCATTGATAATTCATGAATGATACTCTTAATATTTTTACCTTTATGGGTTTCAAGTATGAATTTATTTCCCATGAGTGACATATAATCAGCACTTGGCAACTTTTACTTTGCTTAACTGTTGTCAACTCCGAAAGAAGTACATTATTATTCATTGTGGTTTCTTATATCATGTTATTATTCTAAAGTTAGAAAGATATGCATTTTAGTTTAGCATAAAAGCATAAAAGGCCAAAATTGCAGTAAATATCAGTAAATATATAATTTTTTATTCATAACTTTTACTGAAACATTTTTTATTGTTCTGTGAAGGATATGCTCGGACTAAAGAAGCCAAATAACTTTAATAACAATTACAGAAGATTAGTTTAGGTTGAAAGCTACTGTAATCAAATTAGAATTCTTTTATAAACATGAAAACAGACTCAAAACTTCAAAATTTTCAAGCATAATTTCAAGTTGTCTAACTTATCGGTTTGTGTTAGTCGTTTCAGATGCTATTCCTTCGCAGGAATTTATTAGAATATCATATAATATAGTGCTTGTTTCATATGAAAGAGAAATCGCATTATTAAATAAAAAAATATTATTTTATTATCATACTTCAATGACTATTTTATTAGTTACATCGCGTTGATATCATTATTATCTAGTTCTGCTGCACAGAATTAAATGTATATGAAACTAAAGTTTACCACTTACAGAAAATTAATATAGTGACATTTCCCTGTAAATGCCAATTTTTGCTATTAGCTGAAGTTGATGAATGCGGTACATTCACACAAAACGAAGAAAAATACCTATTCAATATCCCTTAAAAAAAAGTTGGAATTTCTTAGGAAATCATTCGGTTCTCAGTGTGATAGGGATCAGCTGCATCTTATCCATTTAGGTGAAATGATTTTCAATTTTTTATTATATATTTAGAATTCATATAATTGCACAATAATACTTGATCATGCATCACCAATGACAATAAGTGGTATTTCAATTAGAAAGAACTCAACGTTTACCGATATCTACTGTGAAGTGTGAAAATTATCCCGTTCCAGTATTCTGCTCTTTCAGTATAAAAATTTTTTGAGTGAAATTTTTTTGTTAAAAGAAACCTCCAATTTAGATCGCCGATGAAGAAATTTTGCGATTTCCATCGGTCTGGAAAGATTCAGAAGCTAGTGCAGGAAATATTTATCTTGCAAAAAAGGATGAAAATGCTCTCGATGAACAAAGTTCCGACTCGAACATGGCGGAATACAGGCCTGCAAATACACCTACTAGTGAGGTACAGTTTTCTTAACTAATTTTCATGAATCTGCTTCCATGGATTTTTAAAATTTAAGACTGTTCTGCGTGTTTTGAATTTCTTGACACAATAATTATTGAGTAATATAACCATTTAATTGATATTTCCAGTGCAATTTTAACTTTAATTTTATCAACTGAAAATTTTTTGAATAAATCATGTTTTAAATTTATATCAATAATTTATCGCTGATGTAGTGGTACCTCTAACATACCTTTCTTGTAGTCATTATTAGAAATAAACAACAAAGTTTTATAAAAATTTCGTTGCGATAACTTATTTTCAATTCTTGAAAAACTTAAATTAACTCTTATATCTTTTCAACGTTCTGTATTTGAAGATGGAATACGAGGGATTTTTATTTCTTTTCGTTTCACTGATTAATTTCCATTTCATATGCACCTCGGCACATCTTTTTTCATGTCTATCCTGTGATTGTGTCAGTTTTAAATACTCGTCACTTTTTTCCTCAACTTTTACCGTCAATTATAATTTCTGGGCTGGAAGTTTTTATCATTCTTTGGTATTGAGTTTTTGTAACATTAAGTCCTTGGTTTTTGTATTTAATTTCTTTAAAATAATTTTTGAAACGCAAAATTGCAACATTCCGTTCTATTATTTTATGTTCTGCAAACAATCATTGTTTTCCGGCTTATTTGATTCAGTAGTTCTCTGCAGTTCTTCGTGGGTTTAGTTACTTTTATTTGAAATATCTGCACAATAGCTTGCGCCGTTTTTTCACGTTTATACTTATAGAGTAACTGAGAAATTTTCTGGTGGAATTTTTTCTTATAGACGAGCTTTTTTGAATTCGTGTTTCTGCTTGGATATAAATTCGTTCTTCTAGCTCAAAATCTAGCTTTACTATTTATTTGGGTTTTCACTCTGCGAATCATTGAGCAGCACAGTTAGGACGGTAAAATTCCAAGTGCCACAGATCAGTGGTGAGACTTCGGTGATCCGAATGATCAATACTTTGATTAACAGTTAATTTTGGTAAATGATGAAAGATAAAAATATTAACCTTCTGCATTTTGAGGGATTAGAGGGATTAGAGATCCAGCTGCACCACAAATAACGGTACAGCAGAGAGAATCCGAATTAGCGTGGGTATTTTGTCTTCTTATTTGCTGTCTGTCTCATCAATATCACCAAGAGGAAAAAGAATTACTGTCATTTTACATTCATCAAATATAGCTAGTCAGTTATGCCAGTCATCGACGAACTTAGTTTAAATTCTGTTGAATATTTAATGCTGTGAAATACAACGTGAAGTTTTTACGTTTGCTTCTCACTCTTTTTTCAGTGTATATAATTTTTTTTTAATCTTTCGCATGAGTTTTTGTAAAAATTCATGCATAAGAGTTATGAAAAACACTAACATATTTAACCTTGCTTTATTAAGGATGTGTTGGACACTTCAAACAGCTGGAGATAAAACTTTATAAACTATGTTAAGCCTTGTATATACTTTATAAAGTTTTCTTGATTCAAATCATAGTGAAAGAGGGAAGCGTTAGCAGTGAAAAGTGAAATGTGAGGGGTTTGTAGAGGATGAATATTTGTGTATATAAGGGAAATTTTATATACATTTTAAGGATTCCAGGTCAGCTTTATCTTTATATTTCATTCATTCATTATCTATGTGTGATTGAAGTTAAAGCATGTTTTTCATTCACTCTGTCAATAACTATTTTATAGAATAGTACGCATAAGTTGTTGAGGGATGATGTTTTTTTCTTTGAAAGTATATTGATATAATTTTGATTTTTAATTTTTCGTATTTTCTCACCTCCGTCCCACTTCCAATTAATGAAAAGAGGAATTTTGAATGTGTTAAAGTTCTACGATTTTAATAGCAAATTTTACATATGTCATAAATGTATGTGTCCGTCAAACTTACCTTGCTTACTATAATTATTTCATCTGATGAATTAGAAGCTTTCCTTCTATTAGCTCCTATTTTATAGCTTCCTGAATTGCTAAAAATAATCTTTGGTCGTTGCAGTAGATATATTCATCTTGCATATGTGTGTGTTTGTGTGCTGGAGATACCAGAAGAATTTTTGTACTTCTGTATTAGTAGACTTTGCCGATTAAAAACGAAAATTGCTACCTGCAGATAGAAATATGCAATCATCAATTCCTAACTGAATTTTTTTTCTCCAAAAAAGTTTTGGGAGGTCTTGGTTTTATTTTCTTCTAAGTACTTTTTTAATATAAATTTGTAAATAGAGTCTTATTCATTTCAAATATTTTTCTATATTGTATGTACAAAAATCAAATTCTATAAAGTTTTGATGTTAAATTCTCTATCCTACTTTTAATGATAGAATCATTGAAGAAAAAGAAAATCACTGATTGTGCTTCTCAGTATACTCGGTATACTCACCTTAATTTCTGCAGCATTTACTTTCTATCCATTTTTATGCAAACAGAAGTGAGTATTAAGAACTTTATAGTGTTAAATTAGTCTTATCTAGCGATTAAATATGATTATATTATGGATATTTTATTAGAAAAAAAAATACAGTCACATCAACAACTGTGGATAAGAATTTATCGAAAGGAAATTTTGAAAGATTTATTTCATAATCTGTCATACATTTCCTTAATTTCCGATTGAGCTGATACGACCTATATTCTGTGCTTGTGTACAGTTGTTTGTCAACATTCCTCCCGTTGCTGTGTTTCATGTGGATGGTCCCTTCTTGTTTCATAAATTCTCAAGGTGACAGTAATGAAATTCTATTTCGAGAGTTAAAATATAGTAAAGGTGTAGTAGTAGATTGAAGTGGAATGTGGAAGAGAAGCGTGATGTGATTGATATGCATGAGACAAGATAGTTGATCAAGTTGACAAATATACGTTGTACGTCTTCTCGCTCCGTGAATCCTTCACCAGCTTTGCTTACTCTACTACTATTGTCACGAGAAGGGGTTTGCTCAAGAGTAGAAATCTCGACAATGTACGAGGATGATAAGGGAGCCAAGCAAGAAGTTTGGCATTGTGCCATTATCAAGCCATTGCCAAATGCTATCAGGAAAATGATGTATGGTCTTCCGGACTTGAGGGAGAGATGTGAGAAGAGGGAGTGTAGAGAATGGCAGGAAAAGGGTGCACGTGGATGTGCGCTGGAATGATCGGGTCAGCAAATGTTGTCAACCCGGCCGATCTTCGCTCTTTCTTCCCCTATCCGTAGTATCGTCTACGATATCGCCGCTGGGTATGTGTTTGTCTGTCTGTTCATGGGTGTAATGTCTGTCTGTATTGTAGTGTATGCGTCAGTCTGACCCGCTCGCCACCTCTCTCTGCATTTAGTGTTACGTTGCTTAATGGCGATACACGCTACCGCACTGTTGTGTCGTAGCTTCCATATGTCTCTTTTTCTGTCTGTACCGTTTGGATTACAAAAGGTGTGCGGAGGGGAGAGAGGGCGGCGGGGGAGGTTCTCTTGATCAGGCTTTGGTCTTATTGCTAGTGGAATATTTTTGGGGTTTAGTTTTATGTTACTTTCATCATTCTACCGTATTATTTGCAGGTTTTTGTGACTGTTGCTTCAGCCCTGAAAGGGTTTACGGTCATCGCTCTTGGATTCTCTCACACATATTCATATTTCCGGTTTCATTGCCGGAAATTTTCCGAGACATCCCACTTTTTTACTTTTGAATTGTTGACCTCTTCAGAAAAGGAAGAGAACTATTGAAGTCGCTGACGTTTGCGCTATCGTTTCGCTGAGCGTAGTGAATGGATCAGGTAGTTATCCAAGTCACATCAGCTACCTCGTATAGTACAAATTTTCAAAGTGGTATCAATTATCACTATCCCGACACCGTTTATCCACCTTTTATGTCTTCCTGTTCGGATTCCGAGAAGTCATGGCTTCGCATGGATCCATTCTTTTTACCGACAATAGCTACTAGTTCGGCGATACCTGCAATTACATCGCAAATTCCACCATCATCGGTTATTTCAACAACACCTTACCCTCTCCAAAATATTCCTCTTAGTCCATCTATGATCTTACAGCGCCCACCTACAACAGTATCCAGTCTTAGCAACTGTACATCCAAAACTTTATCTGGTTCCGAACAGTCCAGCACGTCATTCAATGCGGACATTGTCCCACCTTCTACTTGGGTCGGTTTGTTTACTTACCTTTTATTTATAAAGCATCTCATTCATCGATTTATTTGTACCTAATTTAGCTGAACGTTTATGCTTTTTTTTTTAATATGCTCTCCATATGCTTGGAATTACTCGTAAAATGTCGTTCATATTGCATGTTCTTTTCTCTAAATAGTTCATCCATGAATAAGCACTTTATCGCACGTTATTACGAGCAAATTCGAATGTAAGGATATGGATTTTCACTTGAATTATTTTTTGATTATATGTATATTTCGATAATACCTTGATTTAATCAAATTAAATCTTCAGTATCTCTTCTGATTGGCAAGGTTGACTAACGTAGACAGTCATTCATCTTTCATAAATTTTCAACTGCTCTTTCTTCTCTCATTCATTCTTTTTGTCTTCCCGCTCGCATGGCGCGGAAATTTTCAAATCTGTAACTAATCAATCATTGATTCCGTTGTGTCAGCGTAATTTAACATTAATTATACATGTGGCACAGTATTGGTCATGTTGTACAATGGTGGGAGCGTTTTAATATTTGCTAATTTTTCAGGCAAGTATTCGATTGATTTTCGAAAATTTCATAATACAATAAATATAGCTAATTTTTTCTTTGATCTGCTTTAGATTCTCATGCTTTTAGATTTTGATCACAAAATTTATAATTTTTAGGGTTCACAAGATAGTGGACGAGCAACGGGAGGTTTGGCGTCGTCATTAAGTCCGGCTGATGATATAGCACTACCAAGGAGTCCAGAAGTGCGATCTGTTTATGAATTTGAAATACCCAATACATTAGTTGGATTAATCATTGGTATCAAAGGCAAAACTATAAAGGTTTTACTACTTCATTTGAATGTTATTGATAAGTACTTTTATATCATGCTTGCTTATATGTGCTTTTGCTTTTACGAATTCATATAACTTTTATATCTTTGTGGTTTATCTAAATTTAAGTTAAACAATATTTCTTCAAGTTTTCCATTTAAAATGATGACATTAATAAGCATGATTTAACTTTGTAAGTTGAGTAGAATCCATAAACAAAGATGCAGGCAACAAGAGAATGATGAAATATAGTCCAGTTTAAATGAGTGCCGTAAAATAACTGAGGAAACACTCCGTGTCTAACACACAAACGACGAAATAGCGAACTTCTATTTTTTTATATGATTGGATTTGAACATCTTTTGAAAGTAATTTGCTTATATTGTTTCCTCATTTTCTTGCTCTGTTCTATATTGCTTTCTGCAGGGCTTTTGTTTTTAGGAGCTATGCTTTCGTACGGATGTGAAAATGATTATCAGGCCTCATCATACTCCAGGAAAGGTAAATTTTTCCTTTAGATAATTTTCGAAAAATTATGCTGTTTAAGTATTTAGTTGCTTTAGTATCTCGAGTCTTGAATCAGCTCTATCATAATTTCATTGACTATTGTTATAACCATTTTTGTAAAGCTTTTGCAACTTTTTTTTCCTTTTCTCTGCATTTATTTTCTTATCTCTTATTTTTCTTCATTATTTTTTCTCTTTTCCCAATTTTTCTTTTTTGGAAATCTTTATAGATTCGAAAGAAAAATTTTTAAGGAATTGCTTGTCTTAAGATTTCATCATCTAATTTTTCGATATCGCTAATTATAGCTAGAAACGCATCAAATTTGTGCTGTGGAAGGGTCACGTGAAAATATCAATAAATGTCTACGAATGATGCGGCGTCGTTTTCCTGTTGTTCGTTTTCCCGAATTGAATTTAAGGCCTGTTCTGCCACCACCATTTCCTGATCCACCAGCAGCACTTTACGGTACAAGACCAGTACAGGTATTTTTCTTTTCTTTTCGAGAAACTCTCGTGTGAACTCAGTCTTTTATTTTTATCTTATTCTTTAATGATGTTTGTTATTTGTTGGGACGGTGCAGTTGCGTGTCAGACTTCTGAGCATTTCATGTCATTAGATCGGTAGACTTAAAATTTGGAGAATGAAAAGTTTATATAAAGCTTTGAAATCTAACATGTTTACTTGTTTTCAAAGTCCTATAGTGCTAGCTTCGGTGCTGTCCTCATCAACCAATATTTTAACATAATATCACAATGCAGTGAGTTGAATAGTGTTATAGATAATAGATTTTACATTAAAAACTTTGAGAATCTCAGATCGCAAAGAGTCATTCATTTATTATTAGAAAATAAGGGTCATTCATTTTATGTGAAATTTGATGATGTGTGATTTCACATATACTAAATAAAATATTTCGTAATGCTTTTCTACATATGGTACATAATTTTGTTTTGGAAAAGAAAGGGTAATTGCTCATAGCTGATAAGATCAGGAAGTGTTAGAAGGCGGAGTTAATGAATTGCAGACAGAAGAATAGTGAAGTGAATAATTACTTAGTGTCGTCTATATGGGATCTCAAATATCGTTCTAATGGACAGAATGCATTTTTAGTAAAGGATAGGAAAGTGATAATGGTATGATATGAATGATGCGTAACAACTGCAATCGCATACACTGTGTAACTGAACTGCATAAATAAATTCACAGGCACATTCCGGATGTCTCTGCCTAGCACTATATGATAGTTTCAAAGAAGTTAAAATTTATGATTTGATTTGGTGGGAAAGACATCTTTAACGATAAATTATCACCGCTAACATTTAAATTCCAATCAAAATTAAATTTTAAGTATTTTCTGGACAGTAACCGTTAGTTTCACTCACTTATTATGCATATTCGTAATGGAAATAGTTGCGATTTAATTTCTTTATTACTGTATCTTATTTTTAAGATAAGATGAGAATGAAACACATGGTTATCCGAAATTAGATAAATTAGATTAGATAGTCATTTGTTATTTGTATCGTTTTCATAAAGTTATCTCGAGTACCTTTTTTTTTACTTTTTCACTTGTAGGATATAAGTGATAAGGAGACAAATAATGTATGATGGACTTTTTTAGACATCAAACATTGAATAAGCATACTTGTCTGACAGAAAATAGTATGCTTACGTTTTTTTAATAATTATTGTGAGACTGGCTTGTAACATTTTGTGAAGTTTTCTGAAATAATATATCAAATGAATAACTATAGTTATTATTTTAGCGCAGCCGATAAGAAATCGGTGCTATTACAGTTTGGAAATGACTGATATTTTGCAGTTGACATTGCCGGAGGGTGAACGTTGTCGAGTAATTTGTTCAGCTATCATTGACGTTGGCCATTTCTTCCTTCAACAACCTCAACATCCAACTTTCAACGCATTGCAGCGACTAGATTATTATATGCTTGGCGTCTATATGCAAGCTTCAGGTGTACCAGATTTACCGAGACCAGTGGACGGTTGGTATTGTTTTCATTTGACGTTGTGAAATACGATATCGCGAAAAAAAGCAAATCAAAATGTGGTGTATGAAGCTCATATCTCTCATTTCTAAGCTTGTGGGATTTCAGTCGATAAGTTGTGTGTTGCACCAGCTTTCGATGGTTGGTATCGTGCAGTAACACTCGATTACTACCATGAAGAGGATGAAGTTTTAGTAAGATATGTAGATTACGGTGGTTATGGTCGTCTCCCAAGAAGCGATTTACGACAAATAAGGTTAGCCAGTAAAAAGTATGTAAGATGAATGCTTACTTTCACTAAAGACTTATTTTGAAAACGCAATGGACATCGGAGCATTAGAAATTATGTTGGTTTAAATTTCATAGTCACCAAATAGTTTTGAATTAAATGTTTATTGGTAAAATATCAGTTTGAATTTTCGATTTTCCAAAATATTCTACAAAATTTAATTTTAATCATTCAGGCATGATGTAATTAATATAAGAATGCTAATATAATACTGAATGACAGTAAAGCTATAAAGAATTATACTGGTTATCTCAATGTAATTACTACTTTCTTACAGGACTGATTTCATGACGTTACCATTTCAAGCCACTGAATGTTATCTGGCACATGTTATGCCTGTAGATGGTATCATTTTCATCTTTCAATGTTATTAAAATTAGAGCCCATGCGTGGATATGAGAAGGATCAGATTTTCCTACACTGATCTTTTGATATTGATACTCGGTAGGGCAAAAACTGGGGTCTGAATTACAAGGATTGCCGGCTTAACTGTTACATTATTTTTTGATTTCGTATGTTACATTTCTTGATTTGTCATCACATATTATGCATTGTTCTTAAGGAACAACAAAGTGGTCCGATGAAGCATGGGAATTGTTCCAAATGCTAACGCAGGGTCGCACGTTGGAGTGTTATGTTGTCGGCTATCACATTGAAGATTCAAGACCATTTGTCGAAATATTCACAACTGATGAGAATAATAGGGTTTAGTTTTTTGGTTTCACAGAGTAGTTTTACCGTGAGAATTGGTTGTTGAGTTGTTTGAGATTTGAGAAAATTTTTGAAGATTTAGAAATTCGAAATTGAAATAATATTTTACTTCAGGTGGATCGAATTGATAGTGCTCTGCTCAATGCAAATCTTGCGAGGGCGTGGGATCCATCGAAAGTTAGACCAGTGCTTCCAAAGCCAATACCGCCGTTAACAACATGCACACATTTAATTGGTCGCATTGGGAATGAAATTTTTGTCGCAGAATGAAAATCATGAATAATGTAAATCAACTCATTTATTGGAACGGTGCAAAAAAAAATTTGCTTAGTCATATAGTACCTTGTTTTCCAACGGTTTCATTATTAGTAAATTCTTATGAATGAAAAGTTTTTATTTTTTTTAATTCTAAAATTAATTAAACTTGCCTTCAATTTCTTTTAACAGATTTCAATTTTTCTAAAATATTTGTAGATTTCTCTTCTAAATCGATATCTTACTGAAAGTCACTGAAACGTTTTATTTTATTTTCTTAAATTTCATATTTCCTTTTTAGATGATATTACTATTATTCTTTTGTATATGTCCCATTAGTTCAAAGTACGGAAAATACTGATAATGTTCTTTCTTTAATTTTTTTTCTTTTGAGTTTTTGATTCAGAGGTGTACCTCCTATTTTGCTATTTTATTATTTTGCTATTTTGCTGTTTTGGTATTCTGCTATGTTGATACACGTTTTCTACAGTTTGCTTTGCGTATTTATGATATTTCGTTTACCTTCCAACAATCTTCTCTCCCTGCTTTATATTGAATAATATATTTAAGTTTTTCGAAAATTTGAAAATTTCGATTTTGTCATAATTTTTGGAATTCGGTAGTTTCCTTCTCCATCGATCTTTTTCTTATTACAATCCTGTATTTCTTTTATCTACCGGCTATTTATTTTTAAGATGCTTTTTACTGTGCAGGAAATCATGTATTGCTTTCATCGCAGATTTATTCTTTCTTTATTGTAAATTTAAGTTTGTTTACCATCCATCATTGGTTTTTTGTTTTGTTTTGGATTTTCGTAAACCGCCGTTTCGCCAGTTTCAATTGGATAGTGTCTAAATGGTCCTGTACTAGGCGTAATATTCTTTTTCTGGTGTAAACTGGCTTTTTGTGGAGATAATTTTTTTAGTTTCTTCCATTAGCAAAATGATATTAGTTGCGCTACAAATTCTTGCGCAAATTGTGTAAAGGGCCCTGAATTTTTAATTGAGCCTTAGCAAAATCTATACATTTCAAATCTAAGTTTTTCTGTTTGATTTGGAGAATGCAGCCATCCGAATGTGCAGAAATCTTTTAGAAATTTTTTTACTCACAACAACTCGGTGTTCGAGTCATAAAGGCTGGCTGTGGTAATTGACTGATATATGGAAATAAGGCTTGTTAGCCCCATATTGCTCAAATCCGGATTCCTGATGTCAGTTAGTATATTTTGGCTTCCTCTTCGTCTTGACCGTCTTGTGTTTGTAAGAGACCGCTTGTTTACATGCTGTTTTAATTTTAACATTGTTTTAAATCAATCCAATTTCGGGTTTCAAATCAGTTAAATCAATTAATATCGGTATTACAATATTTTTCTTTGTTTCTCTTACTATTCCTTGGGAAATTGTTTTCTGTTTACTTCCTCGATTTCATTACTTCTTTGTTTCATTCATTTTGAATAGTAATTTTATAGGTCTTATTCGTTATTTCTTGGGATTTTCGTTATGGTTTTTTCTGTGCTGGTGAATTAAATAGGTATCCTCAACACATTTGATTTTGGCACTTGCTAATGATAAAAAATCAGCATATCTCAGAAGATGAGTTGAAACGAAAGATATTGTTCGGCAATTTTTATAAGCTGATGCAGTACTGTTTGACAAGTTTTATAAGCTGAAGCAGTGATTTAAGTTCGAATTGAATATTTTGAAAATAAAGATGGGAACTGACTGATCGAAAATAGGAAGACAACGAAAGATTGGTATGAGTAAATAGTTGACGGAGTGTAATAGGTTTCTTGTTTAAGTGGTTTTGAGTTCATAGGATTTTCATGTGTATGTTTGCTGGAATCGCGTTTGAACAAGAGAAAGATGAACCATTTATAAATGCAAAAATCGAAGTAAGGAACCGATCAAGATTCCTGAAATTTTCGCAGCTAAACGAATGAAATACTGCTTTACTGAACTGCATGAAAAGACATTAAAACAGGTAGTGTCACATCTATAATAAACAATGGAAAACGTCGCACGAAATACATTTGTACAAAACATATGTGTAATTAAAAAAGTATATACATGGAAGAATGTATTAGTTTTCTGCAAGGGACAATGTTGTTTTAATCTGATTTCTGCGTTCACTTTTGATTTCTCTCGGTGCTCAAGACATTTGCTGAGTTTCAAAAATGATGCATCGGATAAACTGGATTATGTGTAGCTATCATTGGATCGTTACCATTGCTATGGTAGGGATAATGGTGATATGCCGGTTGAAATAGTGGGACTTGTACTGAAAGGAATAAATTGAAACAACTGAAGAAAGATAAAGACAAATGAAAAGGAGGGAAGAAATAAATGGAAAATTATGAAATAGTAGGACATGCACGATTCATACTGGCGGCATTACTCAGTGTAGTCTGATACGTATGAAAACAGATATAACAGAAATGAGTGCAATCCGATACCTAATACTATATGTAAATATCTATAGAAAGAATGTGAAACTTACACTGATATGCTTGTTGCTGCATATTCATTTCTGGTTGCTGCGTATAATAAGGCATTCCATTATTTGGATATTTCATCGAATCAACATCGTATTGCTGTGGTGTGGAGCAATCAACGAATGTTTGAGAGGGAAATCGTGGAAAAATAGATGACTTATTTGGATTGCTATATTGATTATAGCAATGAGCGAACCTTGGATGATACTCAATCCCATTGTATATTCTTGAATTATCCTACAAAAACAAATACAATTAAAATTTCCAGTTCTTCCCTAAGTTTAATAATTTTTTTTTTTGAAAGAAATAGAACACTGAACATGTTTGAAATAGTACTATTATATTTTGATAAAAGTTCACTATTTAAAACATACGAAATCGATTAGCTAAAATTCAAAGTATAAAGATATAAAAACTTCTTCTAAAACAAAGTATCATACCATATGTGAAAGTTGCGCATTATTTGCGGACACATGGCATCCATTGTTAAATAAATCAAGCAGTTGCTGTTGCTGATGACGAGTAGCTGAATGATGATATTGTTGAAAATGCGTAAACTGATAATGCTGTTGTTGTTGTTGTTGTTGTTGCTGCTGCTGCTGTAACTGTGCTTGTTGTAATAACTGTTGATTTGGCACTGTTGCTGTTGTTGGAATTGTAGTTGCAGTGCTGTACATACTACAACCATTAACATTACTATTGTTACCATTGATATTGTTATTGCTAACTAGTGATGTTAATGGTATAGCAGTAGCATTGGTGCTACCAACACTACTAGTACTGCTACTGCTACTACCATTCTTCGTACACAACAACGAATTATCTTGTACCATTGTTGGCTGTCCTTGTACTGCTACTACTGGAATTCGTTGTGATTGATCACCTTAAAATAACGCGTAAATTATCATTTCTAATTGAAGCTAAAACTTTTCTCCCAATCATTTCTATATTCCACGTATTTAGAAAAAGTTAATCTTTATTTGAATATATTGTAACTACTAGATAACCAAATGATATATATATATATATATATACTAGATGACTAATTATTATACTTAAAAACATTTAAATTCCTTGTCTACATAAGAAGGAAACCTTTAATATTATATATGTATGTTACTATGATGAGATATCTATTCATTCTGATACAGTTATATCGAGCGAAATTTAAGTAATGAACTGATAAAAAACAAAATATTATTGGTTAGCAAGCATACTATACGTTTCAATATCACTTACAAGGTGGTGTCAAGGCGCTTTGTTGAGGTGTTACAGCAGCACTATGCGAATCATAAAACGAATTTGTGGAACACCGAGCTGATACAGAAAGATGCGCTGGAGATAGGGCACTATTAGGCGTACCACAGGTAGCCGACATTGGTGAAACTATCTGAAAATAGCTTTTTTTCCATACATATCTCGGTGCAATCCATGAATTCTGAGAATTGATTCAGTTTGTCAGACTTCTGATAACTTGAATTCCAGTTACGCATCAGAAAGATATTTTTTTCATCATTTCAACATTATAAAAAAAGTCTTAAAATTTAACTGACAAATAAATTTCATCACTATCTATGATTTGCTGCCATTTAGAAGAAAACACATACCGAACTGCTTGCAGATTGCACTTTAAGCTTTTCATTTTCTGCAGCTAACGTGGACGGTTCATCATCACAACGATTAACCAGTACTCCTTCCAAGCAGTTTCCTCCAAGATCATCCAATGAATTACCCTGCAAACGGTTACACTGAACTGTAAATTTCCATAATTCAAAAATGAATGCTATTTTATATAGTATCAATATCATAAACAGCATAACATAAACAGCCAGAACCTCAACGTTTGTTTTGTTTGAATGAAGAGCTTAATTTGGATTACATAGGTGTTCGGTTAAAATAGTACTCAAATAATCAACTCAGTACTTTCAACTATATATGTTCTATGGAATTTGACTGAATTTGCAACTTTGAATTATCTAAAAGTTTAAATTAAGATTTATAATTTAGTACAAACTTATTAGTTATCAAGTTCGCTCCAGTTCAAACTTAACAATAATTTCACTATTTGCAAAATTAATGCCTAGCTGCAGTGAAATATGAGTAGAAATACCGGTCCAATTTGATCCATCAGATCTTTCACGTGAGATTCAGCTAATTCTGGCATTGCTGATAAATTGTTTATTTCCTCAGGAATAGTGGAAGCTTCAGCTCCGTGTGCCTGAGATGTTGTTGGTAATATTGCATCACCCAATCTTGTTTGATCGTACTGTTCAGCTTTTTCTAATTCGGGGACAGTACAGTTTATTGGATGTACCTCTTTAACTAACGATTTGTTAGCCTACAAAGGATATATTGTTCCTATTAATAAAATTATTTCCTCTATTTAATATCAAAATTTCAAAATTAATGTTCAAAACTAATGAAAATGATAAGAAAAATAAGTAACAACGATATTCAGAGTCATATTTAATATTAAAATTATTTTAAATATATATATACATATATATATATATATATCTTACATCCGTTCCACCATTATAACTGCTTGTCACACAGTAAGGCACTTGTTTCGACATCATAGTTGAATACTTATATGAATCAGTAGTCTGCATCTGAGATACATTATTCTGAAACATTTCTGGTTTCTTCCCATGATACATATTACATGGATCGCCCATGATAGTCATATGGGCATATTGTGTCCATCCACCATTGCCTTCAAATGGCCGTTTTCGAATCTAAAAATTATGTGCAGCTGAAAAATATCACATAATGTCTTATATTTCCTTACTCATAAAATATTGAACTCTGTTTGAATTTTTTTTTAATTTTATTTTGCATCATACTGAATATATTCGAAGCAATTGACAATTGAAATTTAAGAACTTACATTTGGCTTACAAACTGCTATGGATGGATGATAATTTGGTGCGAACGGAGCAGCACTTCGTAATGCTTGCATACAACCAGGATAATTCTGAGATGAGGACAGAAGCTGTGGATGATGATGATGGTGAGGATGATGTCCATGGGAATGGGCTATTGATGATGAAGCTTCCCGAGGTTTCGCTTGCTGCTCCATGTATTGCTTCATCGCTGCTTCCAAATACCTGAAATTCTTGAAATTTAAAACTCTTAAATATAAATCAAAGATTATACTTGTTGATAAACCAATAGTATTACGATATTTCAATATAAGAATTGAAATTATAAAAACGTGAATTTCTTCTAAGAAAATCAATAGGAATCGTATCCTCGTAACTAAAAATGTTAACAGCAAAGTTACAAAAATTACATTATAAAATGTCAATTCGAAAAAGGCGATTATATATTATAAAATTTGAAAATTCACATAAAGACGTAAAATTCCTTTATCAAGAATATCACATAGTTTGTTACATTTTAAACGGGTCAATTAACCTCGCAATAACTCCTACGATGTGATAATAGATCTACAACAGAGGTAAAATGAAAACATTAAGTAAAAAGATCATATTAAAGACTTACAATCCTCTTTTTGTCTAAAGGAAAATTACTAGGATAAAAACAAGCAGTGATAAAATGATCAAGATAATCAAACCTTCGACGATACTTTTCCATTTCAGCTCTTTCTTTCTTCAATCGTTCTATTCGAGCATTCTCCTGTCGTTGCTTTGTCCGCTCTGCTATTAATTTTGTATTTTCAATGCAGCCTAAAAATCGAGCACGTCGTTCCTTCCATCGTGAACTAAATCTCTCATCAGTATATGTCATGCCGTTTGGTCTGAAATAAAGCAATTGAATAAGAATATAAATACAAAAATACTTAACTGATAATATTTTTACTACTGGCATTGATCAATTTTTAACTGTGTTTATTAAAGTTCAATCTGAATTTAAAATTTAAATTCGATCTAAAAAATTATATCATTAAATGAAGAAGACTGGTTATAACATTTTAGCATTTTGCCTCCTTCAGTTTGGAGCATGCTGTTCGGAATACTTACATTGCTGCTGGTTCCTCCTCAACAGCCGATGTTGAAGGCAAAACCGCTGCCACACCACCACCGTTCATTAATTCAATTCGTTGTTAATAGAAATTCCAATGAATCAATTTAAATAAAACAATAAACATTCCTGAAATTTGGACAAGCTGATTGTTCAACTGATTAGTATAGTAAATGAAGATTACAAGATGCATGAATCATTTAAAATCAAATAAAAATATGTAAGCCAAAATTAATTAATTGCTTACAAAAGCAATTATAACATTATGTAAAGTCAAAAATGAAAATACAATAAAATTAGATGCAATTTTTGAAAACAAAACATGAATGAAATCTAAAAATAAAATACTACACATAAATTTTATTCATTCATCATTTTTTTATATTCATTTTATTCAGTATTCTAAATTCTAATCAATAGATAAATCCATTCTTAGCTTCAACTAATCAATTTCATTTAATAATAAATTTATTCATCAATAATTTATAATCTAATCAAAAAAATTTTTTGGCATCAATCCTTTTTGTATCAATGCCAAAAGGACAAGTTTTTTTGACAAAACTCATTTCCAAAATAAGAAGTGCTTTTGTAGTGATTTTTCAATGAAAATCCTATAAAACATACTCTCTTTTCCTTTTTTTTTTCTTTTTGCGACGAAGAAAAAAAAAAGGACACCTATAATTGAAAGAGATAAGAATAACAATAAAATATGTACGTCCCATTTAAACAAAGTTGATATGTTACAAGAAAAGTAACCTCCATACAATATTATTATTTCGTTTCAATGCTAAACAAAATTGATTTTCATACAGTGTCACACAATTTAAGCTAAAAATTAGTAATCCATTTTTTGCGATTGTTAAGGAACTCCTCAAACGTTTTTCGTCGTATAGCAGCAACCTTTTTTTAAATTTACATGACCCACCAATAATTTAATACTGAATACTTGAAGTTAATCAATACTTTAATATTTCAAGTGAAGCAATGTATTTTGAACGTTCTCAACATACTCAAAAAAAAAAAAAATAATAACAAGAAATTTATTTACACCTATTGATAATTATTTTTAGCTTAAATTTCTAATGAAAAATGAAATAGCGAGCCAAAATAAACAAACAGTCAAGTGATTATGATATTATGAAGTTTTTTTTTGTTAATCATTGCCATTTTATATGATGTAATAAACTGAATCATAAAATATGCTAGTCAGAAAGCTAAAAAAAATTTGGACTAATCTGAATAATTTCCGAAACAAAATATTTATGATTCACTTAAAAATAAAAAAAAAGAAAATCAAGAATAAAATGTAGATTATTTTACCGAGAAAGTGCTCAAAAAGAAAAATAAATTAAAAATTCGATACCAAAAGGAAAAAAAATGAATGATAATCAAACTGTATAATTAAAGCTCATTAATTGATTTTATCTTCAAAATTCTAAATCAATGTTATATCATTTAGGATCAATAATCATTGATTATATTGGTTTTATCCTTTGCGGTGCAAACCAAAGTAATATTCACACAGACATATTAAAAGATCATTTTGTCAAAGGTTAAAGTGCAGAATAATTTAATCAAGCATTAATACTTCAATTTCTCATGCAATTCCTACTCATTCAAAAATTCACTACATTTTAATACTTAACCAATTGAAGAAAAAAAAATCCTGTAGTTATTATATAACTACATAAAGTTACTTTACAGTTGCTATATAAAGTTACTATATAAACTAATAAAATGTTATTATATAAGATGATTATAAACAATTATTAATGTATCCATTATTGAAACCATAATTTAGACTAATATTAACAATAATTAATAAAGAATATTATAGTCATTATAAATTGATAATGATAAAGATAGCGATTATTTAATAACTAACAATATACATACATCACTAAACTCTTAGTTTATTTTTAAAAATCACGTGTAAGACAAGGTCATTTCAATTTACCAAAACCATTTGCAAAATCAAGGGAACTATTGTCAATTTCATATCATGCCATACATAACATATCATATCATACACAGCTGCCCACAGCTTCTCATCACAATTTACAAAAATGTCAAACATTACTGAAAAATTCATGAAGAATTGATAGAAGAAGTACCATCTGCTATAAGAAATGTATTGATTAATTGAAGAGAAATCAATCATATCTATTATAATATGAACAATCATCGAAGACTAAAATGAGTTTATAAATTTCATTTTATTTCATTTTCCTTTATTCCATTTGATTCTCACAATCCTTCTATATTATTAATTAAAATAATTCAATTATTAAATTCATTCTCTTATTATTTTCTAATTTTCTTTTCAGTAGCTATCTTCAGATATGGAAGTGATAGCTGATGATAGTTGAAGATGAGAGAATTAAAATTAGTAAATAAATTCTCTTCAAATTTCCCTTCATGTTAAATTCCGAAAAACTTATTTCCAATCTAATTTCTACTGAATATATTCCTGATAATCACAATAGCTTTTACAGTTACTTGTACTGTAAGTATAATTATTCGAAATAAAATAAGAATTACCAGCTTTCTTCATAAATAAATCACTTTAATACATACTCACAATGACTATTTCATCTCACTTAATGATAGCTAAACGAATTCAAAATCATCAAAAAGAAAAAAGAAGAAAACTTTATAAGAAATTTTTTTCTTTACTGTATTTTCTTTAGTTTAGAAAAGTTATCAAAAGGTCCGTCAACTTATTTCTGTGATAATATTCAAGAAAATAAGGTGAGGAATTACAAAATGTAACTTATCACAATTCCAAGTTAAAACAAAAACAAAAAAACTTGAGAATTCAATTGGATTCTAAAGGGGTAAAATTAAAAAATTTTTCAATTACCATCTGTGATTAATGTTGTGTGAGATTATTGCCATCTTTATAGCATGATAAAAGTTCGAATTTTATGAGAAGGAAAAAAAAGAATCTATCTGATCCTTTATCTGATTAGATTGATTTGATTAGAGAATGATTAATTAGAGTATGACATATATTAAAATAATAAGCATGAACTTTGCATTTCAAGTTTAGCTCATGAAGAATTTACCAAAGTACACAAATTAATAAAATAAAAAATTCAAGCTAAATTCCAAAATTCTTTATAAACAAAACAAAAGTTACAGATATTAAAAATGTAAAATAATAGACAAAAAGTTACAAGAATAAATGCAAGTCATTGTTAAAATATTTTAATGAAATAATTGAAATTTACATTTAATATAAATTATTTAGGTTGCTAAAAATAATCAATAACTTTTAATAAAAACGAATTTTAACAATTTTTCAATGAAATTAATGATATCATAAGAAAAAAAAAAATAAAAAAAAGTACAGATTTCGTTTTCCTCCATCCAATCTCTATTTTAATCATCATTAATCATGAATTGCCAAATCAACTAAGATAATTTACTTTCATTTCAAACACAGTAACAATGAAAAACGAACCAATTAATGATCAGAAATCGAATTCAAATAAATTTTTCGCTTCTCTTTTAACAAATTTATAATTCAAATTTATAAATTTATAATTTAAAAGTAGTATACATGTAAGGAAATGTCTTTGTAATGATAAAAAATTTGATAGCAAAAAAAAAAACGATTACAATATTAAAAAAAAATTTCATTTTAACTACTATTGCTACAACAACAATAACAACAATAACAGCGACAGCAACAACTACTATTATTATCATAACAACTATTACTACTATTGTACTGCAATAATAATTACTACCATTACTATTGCAACAACTACTATTACTCTATTACTATTGCTTCTTAGACTACTACTACTACTACTACTGTTATTATCACTGCTATAACAACAATTACTAATATGACTATTGCTATTATTGCAACAGTAACTACTAAAACTATTGTCAAACCACTATTACTACTACTGTTATTACGACAATAATTACTCTTACTTTTTCGACAACGACTACTATTACCATTGCTGCAACAAAAACAACAATTATACTTGTACTACAACTACTGTTACTTCAACAACAACTACTATTACTCTTATTGCAACAATAGCTACTCTTCTTACGACAATAACTGCTATTACTATTACTACTAGAACATATTGCTACAAAAACAATTACTATTATTACTACTACTACTACTGCAAATAATACTATTATCAATGATGACATTAGTAGTTGAAAAGAAAAAAGAAGTAGCGTGATTGTTGGGTTGATATGATGGAATCAGAGGTACCGCAGCTCGCATCATAATGAAAAAGAGGAAATGCATTAAGAAAAGCTTCTACCCTCAAAGATAGCTGTATTTCTTTCTTTTTTGGAATGGCTTGATGAATGGAAGGAAGTGATGAACAGCTAACTTTTTCCTCCTTTCTTTTTCTTCCCTTCCATTCTAAAAAGTGAAAAGAGAGAGGAAGAAGAAGAAGGAAAAACGACGATGAATGAATAACTGGCTCACTGACTGACTGATTGATCCATCCTTTCGATATATGTATGCTCGAAGGCCGATGGAAAAAACGATCGAAACTATTGCCTCTCCCCTGAACTTTCTACCATTATAGTATCACAGATGATACATTTCTACTATCATGAAGAAGAAAGCAACATTTCACAAGGTAGCATGATTCTTCCATCTCTCTCCTTCAGATTCACGCTTTTCCTTTTAGTGCTTCAATGAACGATTCTGCAAACTGTAACCTGAGAATGCTTCATTCATTCATCTACATCTCATTCATCCGTAACCTTATCCATCAGGTTCATGCTTCTGTAGCGCTATTCATCATACTTATGCTCATGTTGCACTATCTACATCTCATTCACGCTCATATAGTGTTAGCAATCAGATTCACAGTCATGCAATATTTCTTGTTATTCACAAGATAATACCCACAATTACAAAAAAAGAAGTCAATCATTTCAAAATTGATTAAATCGCTATAACGATAAATACCAGAAAATTTTCTTCCACTACATAAAAGTTATTTCTCTGCTCCCTGTTCAATAATGATTTATCCTAAAATTTTTAAATTTCAAAAATAAAATTAAGGAGAGAGAGGGAGAGAGAGAGGGAGGAGGAGAGGGAAAGGGAAAAGGAAAGAGAAATTCCTTGCATACACCGTGTAGCACACGGACACGGATACACATGCACACACACCGACACATACACACGTATACATGCATGTACACACATGCACATACATACACATGCAAACATACACAGTTAGAAGAATATAACGCACTTATTCAGTCAGTCAATCGCACAAAACAAAAAAGGGTTTAAAAAAAACAACACTTATCGAATTTCGCCTAATAGAAAAAGAAATGAATGAACGAATTAATAAATGAACAAATGAATGAATGAACGAATGAACGGATGAACGAATGAATGAATGAACGAATGAACGAATGAACGGATGAAAGAATGAATAAATGTGCTTAATTTCATTTACAAATAAATGAAAAGGAAAAGGGATCTTTCAATTAAAAATGATTCTAAAAAAAGATTAATTAAAAACATTCAAAATATGATTTAGTATTTTATACTATCAATATTATAAAGATTAAAATATAGTCTTAATTAATTTAGCAAAAAAAGAAAATTTGCATATTTATAAACGAATGAAATATATTAATAGAAATGAACTGTAATTTCATTTATTCCTTCTTTTCTACTAATTAATTAATTAAGCATTTAAAAAGTAAGTATATTTATAAATGAATGAATGAAATATATTAATAGAATACTGTTTATTTTGAATTTAATTTATTCGTTCTTCTCTATTAATTAATTAATTAAGCATTCAATTATTACTCAAAACAAAAAAAAAGTGGGGATCAATTAGAAAAAAGAATAGGATAATAAATCACTATTGCGCTTCACTTAACTTACTTTCAAATGGACAAGAAGAAGTGTAATGACCGAATGGAAGCAGTTCAAATAAGATCAATACAATGAAAGTGTGGGTGTATGCGTGTGTGTATGTGTGCGTGTGTGTGTGTGCGTATGTTGTCTGATCCGCCGACTATTATCCATAAGTTACGAGAGTTAAGTTGTCATCATATATGTATCGCAGGAGAAGGAGGAGGAGGAGGAGGAGGGTGATGTAGTGAAGAAAAGGAGACAGGTCAGGTCATTGGTCAATGAATGATGGCCTCATCCCATCGTCATCTTCAACTGACCACCACAGACAACAATCCTCTTCCATCTTTCATACCACACGCAACAATTTCCATCAATTTTTCAATTCTTTTAAAATAACACAAAAGAAACAAGAAATGAGAATAAGTGGACAGGTGGTGTAGTATACTACTTCATTATACTATACTATACCATACCATACTATACTGTAGTAGATCATACTGTACCGTACCGTACTGCACCATCATCAAATATCAATCACAATTTTGCATTTTGTTCGAGAGATAGGTTAGTGATGGTGGTGATGATAATGATGATGGTGATGGTGATGGTGGTGATGGTAGTGGTGATAGTGGTTGAAGATGAAGGAAAGAAGGAAGAAAGAGGGAGAAGAGGTAAAAGAGAAGCGTGCCTTTGACCCTTTCTTTTGCAATCGGCATCCTCCCTCTGTTCATGCATCACTCATTTTTATCAGACTTTTGGAAAGGAGTGACCCTGATCAAATGGATGAGTTACCAATCATTATCAATATCGTTGACAACAACAACATTAACAACTATAACAACAACTACAACAACAACAACATTAATAACTACAACAACAACTACAACAACAACAACATTAACAACTATAACAACAACTACAACAACAATAACAACAACAACAAGACTCACCACTAATTTTTATTGCTATGACACATCTTTTTATTTTATTATTCTAATTATTATTCTTCAAGTTTGGTCAAAATAGTTTCTCTTTTTTTGATTAAAATTGTTTGGTCATTTCAATGATTTTATTCGAATGAAATCTTAATTTGTTCGGAATAATATTTCTTCAAATTTTCAAATTAATTTTAATAACTATTTTTTTATTCCACACAAAAATCTACATCTTCTTTCTATAGAATTTTTGATTTCTTTTTTTTAATAACTGGAATGTAATAATGACAGTATAGTTTTCTGATTGTTAGGAAATTTTTTTTCAAGTTTTTTCATTTTCATGAATTGGCAAAATTTCACAATTTATCAAATTTGAATTTGGTAATTTTATGAGAACATTCAGTTAGTGATCATTGCATTCATCAATGAAAAGGAAAAACCATCTTACAATGAGTGATACATGAGCTGATAATAGCAAGAGTTTATTGTTGATAGAATAAATTTCAAAAAATTGCATAGGCTAGGTAAAATAGCATCAAGATTATATGTGTAAAAAAGTGTAATAAAAATTTACCAAATCTCTAACATCGCAAAAAACACATATCAAAGAAAACAGAATCACGCATCAACAAAATAAAAATCTTCAAAAAAAAATAAAGGTATGCTAATAATATTATATATCCTTTAAGGTTTCACAACAATGAGTTGTTTTTGTTTACGTTTTTATGAATCTTTACGCGTTTAACTAAATCCTCTACGCAAAAATCCATATTAAAATTGCTGTCCAAAATTGGAACTGATTTTTTTGTTGAAAATTCAACAAGAGCAAAATGAAAAGTTTAGATCGAACCTTCCACTAACACACCGGCACTTTTCTGGATCCGCTTAATTTCTTCCGCTTTCTCTTTGAAATAGTTAGCAAACCTATAATATTAAAAAGTAAAACTATCTATTTACAATAAAAAAATAATGAATACTGACTGGAATAAGAAAAGTGTTAATTTTATTAGAGTTCGACAAAAAAACGAATAGACAACTTCTGATATGCAGTAAATTTTTCGATCATGATAAAAGAATAAAAGATCTTCACATCCAATTTTATTAAAGCATAGAAAGTTACCAATCAAGATGTGCATGCTTTTTTTTAATTGACATGTACGGATTTTTTGATAGTCCTATACAAACTAGTTCCATAAATTCCGCCACGGGTCCTTCTTCCGGTAAATTGTATTGAGCGAGATATTTATCCAGAAATATGTGTTCATAAAAAGGAACCTATAATTTAATTTAAAAAGAATTTCTTTTAAACATGGTTGACTTGAAAATAATAATAAAATAGTTTTAAAAAGTCAAAATGATAATTACGTTTTCCTCTTCGCCAATTTGATATTCATTATCAATTGGATAAGGCCACATTTTTCCTTGTTCTGTTAGCTCAATCATTTCCTCAAAGGCATTAGTTGGACCAAATGAAGAGTTCCAGATCCTTAACATAAATTGTAAAAGAATAAAAAATCCAATATTATAGAGAAAGAGAAAAATGAACACGCTTTTCCAAAATTTTAAACAAAATCAAAAAGTGCTTACGTCGCAGCATTTTCATCCCACTCACGCCATTGCTTCATTGAATGGTCTTTCAATTTTGGTATATCCGCTACTTTAAAAATATTCAACCTATCCTCCTCAGTATTTTTAAAGATGCTATCCACTCGACAATCAGGATGAATAACATTGGAATTGAAAATGTGAAATTCATCTGATGATTCATCATCCGGGTTAAGCATTTTTCTAGAAAAGTTAAAAATGGATTCGATATTACTTTTTAATACAGAAGAAATTGAAAAATAAAAAACTGACAAAAGAAAGTTGTAGATATCCTTTACGAAATTCATAATATTACAGATCATTTACATAAAATTACTTTATCAGAACAATATATGTAAATAAATAAGTGGAATTTAGGCTCCATAAAACTTGGTTATTCTATGCTTAGTTTTCTGAAGAAATGTAGAAAATTTCTCTAATTTTGCTTCGTCAATAAGAATTAAGCCTTAAATTAGATAACTTTTCATCGAAGAAAAATAAAAAACTGAAGCTATCACAAGGACATAAGTTACCTTGCTAATTGCATTGCGACATTATAAAAAGTACTTTCTTTATCGTTCTCTTCAGTTTCCTTCAACATAATCTTTTTTTGTTCCTCTGCATAATTCTGCCTTGAAATTTCATTTTTTTCAATTACCCTTTCTTCGGCTATTTTCACTGCACGCTCCGCAATTTTACGAGCATCGTTTGCCTTGTGACCCGACTGAAAACCAAAAATTTTGCAGTTGCAATACCATTTGTTGCAACTTATATTCATTTAGTTTCTTTGGTATAAATAGAAATAGTTTTAATTTAAAGAAAAATCCAGAAGATCCTGAAAACTGATAGACTAGAGCAAATGAAGAGTGTTAACCCACCTGAAGAGCTTGATAAAATATTTCACGCTTCAACAGAAATAGTCCTTGATCCATTTTTCGCTTTTCTATAGCTCTAAACAATAAATTTTACTTATTTAAAAGAAAAAACCAAAGCGAAATAGTTTTACCACTGAAACTGAGAAAACGACTGGCATAACTATGATTAATTAATAATTCTCTGGAACATTAAAACTATTTGAAGAAAAAAAACATTTGAAGAACAAAAAACATACCTTGGAGGAGGTTTAGCTGTTTTATCTTTAAGGCTTTCTAGAAATTTGGCAAAAGCATTATCTGATAACAATTCACTATACTGCGCACTGGTTGCCGCTTCAAATTTTTCTTTTTCATATTCCATCAATTTTTCAATCAGTTCATTCCTCATTCTGATTAAAAAATTCTCGTTATATAATTTATTTTTTAAGCTCAACATTGACATGCATTCTTAGAAATATCATTATTATTATTATTATTTTAAATATCATTATTATTTTGTTTTAAGCAATTCACAAGACAAAAAGTCGCTTAAAAACATGCAAACATTGGATTCTGTTACAATCTCTAACTGTATCTTAATATGATTCTAAAATTCTAACGAATCCCTTCATTGGTTCTTATTATTTGAAGGAATACTGATGTATGCATGATTTTTAAGCGGGTATAACGTGCTTACTTTTGTTTATCAGAAATATCATTGTTAAGGTTTTGAACTACAGAATTTACAGCCGTTAACATTTCTTCCGAAGCCACTTCATTTGGTTTCGGTTTTTTCTGCTCATTTTTTGGCTTAAGCTCCAATAATTTCTCTGCAAATTAAATTATTAAATAACTTACAGTAGATTCGTAGTGAAATAACGATCAAAATTTTAATAAATTATTTAAAAAATTACTTCGTATATTTTCTGGTTTCAAATTCTCATTTGTTGTTGCTTGGAATTCTTTCCTCACTTTACGTGTAATTTTACCAGACGCTTCAGATTTTTGTATATTTTTTCCATTTTGTGAATCAGCATTATCATTATTTGAAGTATTGAAGGATCGCCGAATGCAAAGAAAAGCTGTGCGATGTCTGCTAATTCCCAATCGCATAGAACAACAACAGCGATTAAACATAGTTTCTCCTATCTATCTAAATTATACTAGAAAATATTAGATCACTGTTAACTGTAAATTGAAAATAAGGAGCAGTTTTATAAACATAAGTAAAAAAATGAGAAATCAAGAGTTTATAGTTTATTCGCAATATCCATCAATTGTTTTAAAACTCTCCCAAATTATTTTCCCTTTGTCTCATTCTCTCCATTAATGATAATAAATTTATATTAAGAATGAATGCATAATGATTAAAATGGACAAACTTGTTTACCGCTTATATTCCTCTACTCTCATTTAAAACGCAAGCAACTAACCACTAACGCATCGCATTTCCTCGATTCTAAAGATCATAAGTATTGAATCGTTTTGTTAAAACAGTAACTTAATTGGTCCCAGATTCTTCTCCTTGGAAAACGCAAGTCAAAAACACGAGTAACAAGTACCCTAAGCAATAAACAAAGCTGCATTTCATGTGTATCGAAAGAAAACTGGCCATGAAACAGTTACTGGATCGTACCTTTGTGCATAAGAAGTTAAAGGAAAGTTTGGAGATTCTACTTAGTAATTTAATGTATGATGATACGACATTACGAGACAAAGGAGCATCTGGGAAATGCACAACCTGATTATCCTCACTTGGCGTTATGCGATACTTGTTGAATTTGATAACTTTATCGACAAAGAAAACTTGCTTTGTGGACCTTTACTGAATATGAGAACCTCAATTACATCATACTCACGACCTATGATAAATACAGCAACTAAAAAGGGAGGTAATTACTAACACCAATATGCATTATATAATAATGATAACAAAAGTCGATCAGAAACTGTTAAAAAAATTCTTCAATAAAGACCATAAAAATCTATAAGAACCGTACGAACACACTGGTAAAAGAAATAATGAAACACATGGTAAAATATATAATAAGAAGACATATAGTAAGTATATAGATAATAAAACAATAAAGACGAATAGTTTTGCAAATAGATAAACACAGTTTTTAGAGGTAACAAAAGCAAGGGAGAAGATAACTTCAAAACCATACTTCAATAGGAAGCAAAATTTTTTTGTTAGAATTATATCTTAAAAAATATAGGTACCCTTCTCGTGTTGAGTAAAGAAGCTTCTCTTAAGTTATTCTTATCCACTAACAATTCAGCTATTGACAAATTCTAAACCCTTGGAAATGTTTTTTTTTAATTCTGGAATGGCAGCCTCGACAAGACCCTGTTCGTATGCATTAAGTTGGCCCATTCCAAGAATCTTCTCAACTCCGTTTTTCTGAAAGAATTAAAATTTTGCAGTTTCCATTGTATAAAACATCAATTTTCTTGATATTCTGAGGTCAAAAAGCAAACTCGAACTAAGAATCAAGTACTCAGTGAAAGTCAGTAAAGAGCACCCTTAAATTTGTAAGAGCAAGAAAACCGAAGACCAAGAAAAATAAGAAAAAAGGAAGCACATGAAATTCGTTAAATAAATGAAATAAGCAAACATCTTACTCCAAGGAAAAAATGAAAATTTTTTTCTAAAATTGCACAACATGAAGAACTTACACCAAATTCCAATGGTGTTGAAAAATAGTCTACCCCTTTGCACGCATCCGAAGCTACATATGCACACTGAATAGATTTTTCATTATTTAGACCTTTCAGTAAACTATCCACAAATTTTGAAGCTGCCACAGCCATTGAAAGTGTAGCCGAACCCTAAATTTTCCTAACAGTAAGTAATCGTAATTCTCTGAAATCTATATTACAGAACATAAACTAGAAGGGTTAAAGTACTAAAAATAGTGATAAATCATATTAAAGAAGCATATTTTTCAATATTTCAATGTAATTTTTCAATGTAACTTCCATTTATTCTATCTTATATTAACAACATCCAGCATTTTACGAAAAAAAGATGAAGAAAATGAAGGTCAGTAACTTTATCTTTATGAAAACATATTTTACAACTTACAGCTCCAGCTTTTGCTTTCACAACTTCCGTTCCAGCATTTTGGATTCGTTCTGTCAACTTCTTCACTTCATCATCCGAAAACGTGCAGGATGGTTCTGTTTGAGAAAGAAGAGGAATGATGGTAATTCCAGAATGACCACCAATCACGGGTATGTTTGTTTTATCAGCATCTAGACTCTGGAAGAAAATAAAATAGAAAACTGACAACACTGTTGTTTGACGGCTATGCATAAAAGTAATTAAGAACTTTAAGATAAAATATGAGGCATGGAAATACTTTGGCTCCTGCTACAAATGCTGCTGATCGTATAACATCGAGTGTTGTAACACCGAATATGCGTCTTGGATCAAAGACGCCGTGTTTTTTGAAAATTTCGCAAGCTATTGGAACTGTTGAATTAACAGGATTTGTTATGATTGCAATAAAAGCCTTTGGGCAATTTTTTGCTGCAGCTTCACTTAAGTCTCGTACAATACTAGCGTTAGTATTGAACAGATCATCACGAGTCATACCTGGAAATAGCGGACTTTTATCACCTACCTAAAAATATTATATCCCATCTAATTTGATAAAGAACAGTGGAAAAAACTGAGATTTTATATCATTCCCACTGCAAAAAAATTTTCATTTCAAAAAACGACAAGAAAAGACAAAATTTAATAACCTGGTTTCCGTGGCAGACCAGCGGGTATCACTACAATATCGGCATCTCGCAAAGCCTCTTCCAGTTCACCTGGACCAGTGTGTCCTGTGACCTGAAATTTAAATTATTGCACGAAAAGTTACAAAAATTATTAAACGTGAGCAATAACAGTTAGAAACTTGACACTTAGAAAAAAACTTAATGTAATTAGTATGAAATTAGCAAAATTACTTAGTATATAATAATTAGCATAAAAGAAATACCTGAGCTCTAGTATCGATATGTGACAGATCAGCGGCCACACCTGGCGTACCTTTGATATCGTACAATGCTAATTTTGCCACATTCTTATTTATTTTTAGCAGTAGTCCAAGTGGTTGTCCAATACCACCAGCAGCACCCAATAAAGCAATCTATAAAGTGAGTTTTGTCAGAATTTTTAACTTCTCGAAAAGTTATCAAAGCTTTCATTAAAACTTATCGTCCATTTTTAATCCAGTCATAATTCAAAAATCTCACTTTAGGTGCAGAACTTGATAAACGTTGACTGCACATCTGCAAATTCCTCGTTAATGGATCCAAGACTGATGACATTCTTCTAATAGCTTCCATTGTTACAACTGAAACTGAGATATGATTGGATTGTAAAAATATACAAAATATATTCGATTACGAATGCCAATTTGAATTTACATAAAAACTAAAAAAAAATGTTAATAATTAATGTAACAAAGCGTTGAACTGAAAGGGATGTAAAATTTGCACGTCTGTGAACAACTTCTTAGATAAATCAATGTTCAATGTGAAATAAGCTGTTAGCAATAAAACAAACTAGGTACTTGAGAATACGCGTAAAACTGACGTCACATGTAATATCACTAATCAAATGAGTTCAAGCAATGCTTAAGAAAAAATAATCAATAATTGGTGTAATCATTGATAAGTATTGCTCTGCGCTATCTTTCTAAAAGCGTCGTAATGAATTTCGTCGAAAAAGAAAAAAATTCATATCACAAAACAGAAAAAGAAATAAGGTCATCGCCGAATCATCAACAGAGGATCAAACTCTTCGATCATTATTAGCTCAATACAAATGTTATAGCAAACAGTATGACATTCAATAGTGACAATCATTACTTCCAATTCTATTAGTACAAGCAAAATATTACGTTAATAATAATTACAACAACAATAACAATGATAATAATAAGTATCGATAAGAGTCACGTACTCCAAAGGAATCAATGTTATATGTTACTTTGATGAAATGGATATCAAGTATTCATTGGATGAGTTACGCTCGTGCTAATTAATTAGTATTCTTGTTATACGTCGTATCAATTGATAGTTTTAATAGAAGCGAAATAGTATGAAGATGTTTTTAAGTTATGAATATGCTGGGAAAGAAGTAATATACTTCTTCGATTTTAACTAGCAGCTTTGAATGTTTCCATTTTTTTTAGCTGTCATTTCAAATAGCTTTAAATTGATTGATTCTTTGATTCATTTAATAATTGAATGAAAAGAAAAAGATAACCAATCTTATGAGTAATATTTCAGTTTCAGAGACTGATAATTTCTAGAGTATGATAGTAATAATTTAAAGTATGATAATGATAAGAGAGAGAATGATAATTTCTAAAGTTAATTGGTTTATAACTTTGTTTAGGATAAATTTTGCCATCATAGTATATTTATTCTTATCAATACTGAAGTGTTTTTCCACAGGGCGTAATTTGTATTGAGTATTTTGAGATGATAACATGAATGTGGAATTTTTGATAAGAATTTTGGTGCACTCTGTCACTTATTTGGTAGGATTTTCAATTGAAATTCACATTTATTCCACCATTTCTAGAGATCATTTGTTCATTTCACTCGTTCTTCGTAAAGTTGAATAACATGATAAAGGATATCATGATATTGGAACTGTAATATCATGATATGTACAGTGGAAAAAAGGTAACGGGAAGTGTAATATCATGAAATACAGCAAAATCCATTGTTTTATGATCGTAGAAGAGAATCTATCATTTTAAGGCATAATAGAGCATCAATTTGAGTTGATATCGTTTAATCTATGGCCATATCAAATCAAATTTCATCATTTCTACTTTATAAAATAATAATCGTCATTCATTCTTGATTTAAGTCATTTTGACTTTCTCCTACCTTAAGTGTAATTCCACTTGGCATTCAAATTTTGATGAGTAATAATTAGAGATAAAAAATATACATCTCCAGTGGAATAAAATTAATGATTTTAAAAAATAACCATTTTTTACTTTTTTCCCATCATTTTCTCCGTACAGCAATATTTTCCGAGGTAACATTTGCACATTCTAATTTTAAAATAAATCACATAAAAAATTCCTCTGGTGCTTCGTTTTTCTTCTGCATAATAACACGTTCCATTGCTTTGTCAAAATCTTCTAAACATACAAACTTTCTCTGTGCACGAAGTGCAAGCATCCCGGCCTCTGTACAGATTGCCTAAAAATTGTTAAAATTATTTCAGTGAAAATGAAAATAGCCAGAATACTTGAAATAAAGTGAAGCATCAAATAAATACCTTACAATCAGCTCCGGAAAGTGATAATTCTGCAGCATATTTTTCAAATTTAACATCAGTTGAAATTTTCATTCCTGCTGTATGTATTTGAAAAATTTTAAGTTTTGTTTTTTCATCTGGTTTCGGTAATTCTATTTTACGATCAATACGACCTGGTCGGATGAGCGCTGGATCCAGTACATCAATCCGATTTGTTGCCATTATTACCTGAATGAGGAAAGCATTTTATCACTTATTCCAAAAAATAATGAGCATTTTTTTAAATGTATTTTTCCGCTATCATTATGTCTGGTGGTTTTGCTCAAATTATTTTAATTTGAATAGAAGTAGGAATTCAAGAAAGACGATCCATAGAATTAAGTTCATGAAAAGATGGAAATTCAAATGTACAGTTTGTATCTTCAATTTTTGAGTTACAATTATTGATCATCGACTTCTTAATTTTTATCGAGATTTAATGTAAAATTTAAAATGATAGCTTCAAAAAATTCAACTCTCTATCAGAGATCCAATCAAATGGATTACCTTAACATCACCGCGGCTTTCAAATCCATCAAGTTGATTTAACAGTTCTAGCATTGTTCGTTGAACTTCTCGTTCACCACCACAGGTTGTATCATATCGTTTCGTACCAACCGCATCAATTTCATCAATAAATATGATACATGGAGCTGATTCTCTTGCCATTCGGAACAATTCTCTGAGAGAAAAAGATTTTACCATAACATTTCTAATATACTTGTAATACATTATTCTGTGCATCTTTTTTCTGTGAAGAAATTAACTTTACCGTACTAGTTTGGAACCATCGCCACTATTTTTTTGTATCAAATCAGCACCGGTAACCCGAATGAAAGTTGCTGATGTACTATGTGCTACTGCTTTAGCTAATAAAGTTTTTCCTGAAGAAAGCAATCGCTTTTTTCGGGTTACGGGAATTAAAGTTTAAAATGATTTGATACCTGAACAGTAAATCATCATTTCTCAAGTATTTCAATTATTCTGTAAATGTGAAGAAAAAATGTTTTTAGATTTTTTATTTACTGATAATACTATTCATTAGTAAACGTATCATTTGCAAAATGCATCTTCATTAAATGTCTTCCGAAAACTTTCAAGAGAATAAGTTTCGATTTGCTAGATATATTCCGTTTCATTTTTCTTCTATAAAACAAAATAAATAACCTGTTCCCGGTTCACCAAATAAAATAACGCCTTTTGGCGCAGTAATGCCCATTTCTTCATAATATTCCGGGTGAACAAGAGGTAATTCAACAGTTTCTTTGATTTCCTGAATTTGTTCCTCCAATCCTCCTATATCCTGGATTTGTTACAATTATTAACATATTGTACTGAACAAATGAAAAGTTACAAAATATTATTAAAGTATACTATAATATAATATAAGTAGCACAAGTATTATAAGACATAAATAGCCAAGTACTGACTGTAGGAACCTTCGTCAGAATATAGTGCTTACAAATACATATCTTATTTTTTCCAACATTATCATCGTCAAGATTTAATTTGAAAGGATAAATGATGTTTCAGAATCTGAAGGTAATATGAACTTTGAACCTTTCACCATTTCTACACTTTGAACTTGAATTTAAAACTAACATCAAATGACTCTTTTGGTGGTTTTTCAAGTTTATTGATAATTGAATTAGAAGCATCAATGCTATCATGCAATACTCCAACCACTGCAATGGGAACATTCTTCAACGATCCTTGAGCTTTCACCATAACCAAAGCACCGATTCGAATTAAATCCTTATCAACGATTGATAATATCGGTATGTACCATTCCCGTTTGTTACCTTCGATAACCACTACAGCATGCTACAATTACAATTATAAATTTTGCATTAAAAAAATTACGTGTAATAGATATCTATCTCCAAATAATCATTGAAATGATTTTTTATCATTCACTTTAATATCAATTTGATCCTTGATAGCGGAAGAATTGATATTACACTAGATACTAATTAAAGATATTGAAACAGAATAATTAATTTGTACCACACTTCAATTTCTAATTTAAACCTTTTCATCAAGGAAAAGCTCATGAATTCGTGCAAGTGCAATAGGTGAACCACGTAATGCATTCACAGTTTTACGTTCTTTTCTCTGTTGCTCACTAATTGATCCACGTTTACCTTGACGTCGAATAAATTCTTTCTCTAGCAACAAATAATCTTTTATACGACTCATTCGTAGCAATTTCAAATAACAATGTCTTCGTGGTGCAGCTAAAATAATTTTAACATACTTTCAAATCACTAATTATTATTTTTAATTGTTTAATACTGCTGCTTCTTTGTTAATTAATTAAGATAAAGAATAAAGATAAGTAGATGAATTAATTTACATTTATTAGCAAAAGATATCAATTGATTTTGTTGAAAATCTTCTAGGGTTATAATTAGAATTAAATAATTGCTAGACCTTCCGGTAACTTATTCACCATATCCTGAGCTCGTTGCGGTTTTCGAGCAATTTTCATTAGTGCATGTTGTGGCATTGCCACACCTTTCTTATTCGGTCTAGATACTTGATTACCCATTTTATTTTTTATATGGGTTACTTGATAATGAATGAGTAGCAGTATATCTTCTCCAGAAATGAAAACTTAATGATTCGAACCGCACAAAACGACGGTACAACAAGAGAAATAACATCGGTCTTATTAAATTGCTTACTATATATATGTCATACAACCGATCATTAATTATTTCAGTTTATCTGAATATTGATCCGGTTGAAAAATTAACAATCATTTTTCTTTTTGCACTGAATAGTTTTAAAATGATATGATGATTAGTCAATCAAGATATATTTTTACGACAATTTGATGTTATACTTTTCGACATGGCATAGAGATGTTACATGTGATGAATTGATCTATCTTATGACTTTTGACCTATAACTCATGATTTATCGTATGACTTGTACTGACCGGTGAAGGAAATTTTTAATACAACTGTTCCATCTTACCTTTCCGGATATTTAAATGAAACATCCTACTTCTCTCCTTCTCTGCACACTCATTTATTACTGTTATTGTATTTTAAAGTTGTACTATAAAGTGCATTTAAATGAGCATTTTTGTAGAATGAAAATGATATTTGATAGCTTCACATGAAAGAAGCATATTTTCATGATTGTTTGGATGAATCAGTACAGTAATCTTCAACTCATCATCTCTTTTCCTTTTCTTTGCTCTCCTCAACTTTCATTGTCTATCATTTTTTCTTTTCACTTTCCTTATCCTGAAAATTCCCGTTTTATCTTGAATACATTCAACTAAAATACAAACCATTGAACTCAATCACTTAAATGCTTAACACTAAGATAAATTAGTTACTGATAAGATATCTCGTTTAACACTAAGATAAGTTGGCTAAGCTTAAAAATTTCACGTGTAAAATATCAGTTACTTTTTGGCTCACAAAACTGATCAAAGTACTGTAACAATCGTAATTACCTTCAGCTAACTGTAATTACAACTATTTTTTTCTACTTCACATTCCACACCACTTTTATACGTGTCAAATAGATGGAGCTGCTATTTGGATATCCACGTACAGACACGTAAAAAAATGTAACTATGCATGCATGTCACACACTTACCGTTTCACTCTCCCTCTTATCCTCTTTTTTGTCCGCTTCCTCCTCTTTTTTGTCCGCTTCCTCCTCCTTTTTATCTTCTTCCGCCTTCTTTTCTTTCTCTTCTTTCTTTTCCTCCTCCTCCTTCTTCTCTTCCTCCTTCTTTTCCTCCTTTTTTTCCTCCTTTTTCTCACCTTCTTTCTTCTCTTCCTTCTTTTCCTCCTCCTCTTTTTCCTCAACTTGTACTTCTTGCGTTGCCATCACCTTCATTTCGGGACCTCTCACGTCACTTTGTTGAGTCTAAAATGAAAGAAATCCTTTCCATAACTTGACATAACTATGATTTCAATTACATAACGTTGATGCATGGATTTATCACGATGATACTCAATCTGATTCTTTGATTTTAGGTCTCCATTTGCACAATACAACAAAATTTCGTATACATATACAATTACTTTTAAATTCACTAAGTTAATTTTTTGATAAACTTCAAAATCAAATATAATAGCAATATCAACCGCTGCTATATCTTTTGCATCCTTTTTAGATTCCTCCTTCTTTGATCCTTCCTTCTTTGATCCTTCCTTCTTTGATCCTTCTTTCTGTGAGCCTTCTTTCTTCGAACTCTCTTTCTTCGATTCCTTCTTTTCCTCAGCCTGAAATTTTGAACTTTCACTGATAATGAACATTTTAATACCTCTCAATCTTGTTCTAAATAAGTAATTCTAAGTACTATAAAAGTTATAACTCTATGTAGAGAGTAAAAGTCAGGATATTCAATGATATGAAAGTTTTTTTTTAGTAATTGAAAAAGAACGAGCAAGTAAAAGCAATCTTACATACATTACAAATAACCTATAAATGAACTCGAAATCCTTTCTGGACTAAAAAACCGTGAAAAATACCACAGGAAATCGTACATTGAATTACCTACAAGAAACTTTCACAACAAATTACTAAAACGATTGACCTCTTTTGCAGATTCTTTCTTCTCCTCTTTCTTCTTTTCACCTTCACCTTCATCCATCATAGATTGCGTCTTCTGTTCATCCATTGGTGGTAAAATTGCTGGTGCTGCTGCTGGTTGACTAGCAGCTATTGCTGCATTATTAGCTCTAAATTTAGTAAAAATTTTTTCCATAACCATAAAAGATCAGTAATAATGAAAATAAGTGATAAGAATTATTAATTATCTAAATTGAATTAATATAGTGATATTTAATTTCCGATAAGGAGTAATTCATTAGTGTTTCTGATAATAATAAGTAGCTGATTATCATTTCTGATAAGAGTTAATTCATTATTATTTCTGATAAGAATAATCTATTATCATAAAATTATTTACAAAACGTATTACTGAAGCATTGCAAATTATGTATTTTAAAGTTCAATTCTATAAATGATCAAATTTCTATTCCCTAATATAACTCTATCAGAAGATATGAACAAAAAGGAAACTTTTTCTTGGCGCATTGTATGATAGCGATCAGAATGAAAATTGTTATGCTAGCCAAAGTGAAGATTTGATGAGCAAGCATTGTAATGAGCATTGTTCCATCGATCATCTTTTCTGATATATTTTTTTCCCTTTTTGAATCTATCTCCTCTATCAATAAAATGGTTGAGAAATAGATATACCGGAAGTTACGTCTGAATTACGTCTGAATGATGCGTTAAATTTTCGGGAGTTGAATTTTCAGCGTTGGAATAATGAAGAATACTTGACTGGGATAAATCTATTGGTTGAACAATATTCTAACTTTTTGATTAGTAACCAGAGATTTCCCGCAAAGTACGAGAGACAACGTTTAAACCTCCAACCGCTTTATGTACGTAATGAAAACTTACAATAAAACGTTATTCACTCTATCATATCTCTTATAATAACTAACATATTTGCATATTATCTTTGCAACAATGCAATATTAGTAGAATTGTAACCGATATAAATATCCAGAATTTGGTTGCTTAGTTTCAGACAACGATATTGTATTTTGATGTGAGGTTAAATTGTTAAGAAGCTGCGATGACAGACGAGGTAACTCTCTTAAATACCTTAAATTAAAGTAACATTGATATTAATCAAACTTTCGATGAGTCTCGATTTAAATCCAAATAAGATTAGATGAATGAATTTAGAAGTTAATTTGTGATATGATGAATAATTCGCGATAACGATTTCTTCTAATAATACTTTTGTTTTGAAAGAAATATCTTTTGAAAAAGAAATAACCAATAAAAAAGTTTCTTATCTTAATAATTACGTGTTAGCACATCAACTTAACTTTTTTTATTTATTCTTTTTATATCATTTAATCAAATTTAATTCATCATTTCTTTTACTAAACGATTGAAACTCAATGTAACTCAAGAAGTCAAAATTGTTTTTTTAGAAACAAATAATCATGTCTATTCATAATATAGATATAACTTATCATGTAGTATATTTGAAATAAAGAAGTTCATGGTTTGATCGCATTCACTGCGGATTATTTAAGACTACCATCTTTGTGATAGTTAACATACATGAATCTGTCAAATAGTACATTCAAGAATAGTTGGGAATATGTAATTTTCATTTGGTCGATTGTCAGGAAGATAGAACTCTTAAGTAAGTGAAATAGGTAATTTTGCTTGATGAGAAAACAGAACCATAATTTTATTTTTCAAATATTCCTTGCTTTGTTATAGGCTGAAAAACCTATTACAACATATTTCACTGGAGAAAATTTATATCTGCATATTCATCATGATAAAGGTAAGTGTTTCTTTTCGAATCTGTTTATATCAGTAATTTTGTACTTCATTCATCTTAGTACTTAACGAATGCTTTGAGCTTTTTTTGATTGATTAATAAGTAAAAAATTATGCAAATTTTTATAAAATTGTCATTTCGCTTACGCTTTCAACATTTTCAGATTCTCTTCCAAATTATTTCGAAAATAGCGGTGGCCTGGATGAATTTGGCGATGTGGAATTTAATGATATTCAATTTCAGCATGACTTTCGAATTCATCGAAAAAGCATACAAGTAGGAAGCAATAAAAATTAAACAAAAGGCTTCAATAAGCTCAATCAGTTTTGCAGGCTCTAACCGAAGTAGGTAGCACGCTGCAAGCACTGATACCTATGGTTGTTTATCACCGGCATGTTTGGTGGATTTATAACTACAAATTAACACTTGAAGATAGTATAAGTTGCAATTTGATCAATTTCAATTATGTTCAGTCATCTTTGAATGAATCATCAATCATTTAAATCTGATACTTTTTCAAATAGAAGAATTATTCTAAAGTATAACCATCAAAAGTGAATTCTTTCGAAAATATTTTAATTGTAGAATCAGTTAAGAGCAAAATGTTTTTTGATCGATACGAAATTACTGCCTTATACTTTTTGCTTTTAATTGCTTTTTTTAAATACCCGCAATAAATGACAGATGAATGTTTCTCGTTTCTGCTGAGAAGTCTCGGACCTACAGCTAATCCGGAAAAAGAAATACTACGAGGAGCAATTGGCAATGATTGTCCGAGTAATCAAAAGCCACCACCAATAACTAATGTTCATATAACTCTTTGTGTGAAGATAAACGAAATTTTAGAAACAATTACCGAAGGTATTTTACTGTAATGACGATTAGGCAGAAAAATTTTGCAAAATGCTAAAAGATCTTTAAGCTTCAGGAGAATTGGTTGAAAGTCCTTCTAATAGTGGTTATATTTGCTCTAATCTAAGCAGTCAATTAGCCTTACAACAACTGGCTGAAAATCATGAATTTATTATTCTGCATGTTTCGATGGATATTAACAAGAATTACTTCAATATCGAAGAACTTATTGAATCTTCCGCTATAGCACCAATAGAGTACATTCTTTTCATTGTTGGAATTCCCGTTACATTTTTGTAAAGTTATAGAATGTTAAAATTTGCTTCATACTTAATCTGCTCAAATTATCTCTTTACTTTAAGATCATCTTATCTATTAGTATCAATACAAGAAATGAAAATGCTGTTGAATAATGGAGGAATAAAAAAGGGTTTCTAATTGATTGAGCTTTTTAGGACATCGATGAATCCTGAAAATCATGATTTGTTAAAAGTAGTACTAACATGTAAGCCAAGTAGCGGTTCAGATTTCATTTTTACAAGAGGTAATTTAAGCGTTATTAAATCCTAGTCGAAGAAATACAAGTTATTACTTATACTAAATATCATCAGAAATCAGATTTCGAAATACTTCCACTTCAAGCTACAGTAATAAAAAAAAATAAATTTAAAGTGTATAATTAATTAATCATCAATTTGTTTTTATCATCAGATATCATTTTCTACCATAAAACTACTTAATTACTTGTTTTATTAACGAGTTATGTATCTTGAATCCATTTAAATGGTCATGCTATATTCATAGGAAGTGGTGCGAACAATGATGCAACATCATATCATGTCCATCAAAGTATTCTTAAACAACGATCATTTGTATTAGACAATATTCTGCGACAGAAATTTTCACTTCCAACTGATCAATTACTTGTAATCGATACTGAAGATCGTATTATTTTTCCATACTTAACGGATGATGATATGAAATTTGTTAGTTCTATTCGAAATTATAACTCTGCAATTTTGAAATATTAAATTTTATCAATTCCCTAAACGAATCATTTCAGTTACTTACTTATATCTATACGGGCGAAATAATATTACCAAAATTTGATAGTTTCGCTCGAGTTGGCCGTGTCCTATCGCTTTTATTTCATAATCAACAATTAACCAATATTTTTATGCAATGGGAAAAATTATTTGTTGGAAATTTTCTTCAACTTGAAAAAGTTATATTTTCTTCTTTCTCTTATTATGCCGCCATTCTTTCAAATTTCAAAGAATCAAAGAGTGAAACTTTAATAATTTTCATTTGCACTTTGTTTACACTATTCTTCCAAGATTCCTCGAAATAAGTATGCTATTTTAATTTTAAAATAAATTTAGCAATCTGATTACTTAATTCTATAATCTAAGTAACCTTACTATTCTATTCTTTTGAAATAAGCGTACCATTACTTGTTGAAATTGGAATATTCTCATTAATAAATATATGAATTACCATTTTAACCACTTACTCATATAACCTTTTCTAAACGATTTCAAATTCATTTCTCCTAAAATGAAAGTACATTTCAGACGAATGACAATGATGCTATTATTGAAGAGTGTTTTAAAGCATTATTATCGATATCTAGTGCTCCGTACGGAGCAATGCCGTACGCTAAAAGAATGGCATTCTCCGTACTTGCTGATCAGGTACTTGTTATTACTTACTACTAAACTCTTTGTGATTTACATGAAATTGCTGATTATCGATTATTTGCAGATAGCAAAAAGTAATGAAACATTGGTAGGAAAATATCTTAATCAAACGTACGATAAATATCCGATTGGAAGTTTCGTGCAACTTGCATTAGTACTCAAAATTATTATCGTTTCGGTGAAGAAAATACCTCTTTGAGTTTTTACAATGTGAGCATATCCTCAAAAATGATATTATGATCTTACTGTAACTATTTGAATAAATATTTTAATCATAACATAATTGCTGTTACGCATTGGAAAAATTGTGTAAAAGAAGGGAATTAAAAGTTATCACTCTGAAAAATTATTTAAATTAATTTAAAATTAATGAATTTATGAAATTAAATTAACGAATTTAAGTTAAATCTAAATTCCAATTATTTTAAATGTTTTTCGAATTTTTTGATTTATTAAAAAAAAGCGAAATATTATTTCAAATGTCTTGAATTTGCTGATGAATTCAATTTGCTGTCTTTTTTCACCGGAAAAAGTTAAAATTTAAATCATTGATAACATTATTGGATAATTATGCAAGATGAATTGTCTTACTTATATTTTCAAAATTGCAGATGTTAATTCTCTTCATGAATTAAAAATGACCTTAGCCTGAGGTTTCTGAGAGAAACAAGTAGGTTTAGAGAAATGACGAAGATGAAATATTTTTGTAAATACTCCTTCTTCATACATTTAAATACAAAGATCGAGTAGCTTATTGGGATTGTTGCAGAAGATTGCGTAAGTGATAATATAATTTTAAATTATCATATTAATAAAAATTTGCATATTAAATAAAGTGCGAGTCAGATAAAGGAACTGAAAGATGGAATAGCAATCAGTTTATTATTTTTATCAGCTCAGCAGATGGTATTGTTCCAGTAGTCAGGATGAAATCTTGTAGTGAAGGAAATGAAACGAAACTTGTACAGTTTCCAAATGGCAAAGTAAGCCCTTACTTTTACTATTTCATTTATTCATGAAGTTAAAGTTAATCTACGATGCTAATTCTTGTAATCTTACTTTCTATAATTCGATTACATGGAGGAGCAAGAGATGAAATGTGTAATGATGAAATATAAATTTTATAGATAGTTGGAGCACGATGGTTGGTAAGAGGAATTTTAGGGACTGGTGCTTACGGGGCAGTTTATGAGGTGCAGAGCGTAACGAATCCCTTAATTAGTGGAGCGCTCAAAGTAAGACGTGTTTTCCGTGGAATTTTCAAGTTCTTTTCAAGTTTAATTTGAATAAATCATTTGTATCATTAATCAATAATTAATACTTTTAAATGTTAAATTTGTTTTTTGAGTTAACTAAAAGTAAGTTTTACAGAAATGTACTTCTCTCAGTTGATTTTTTTGAGTCATAACTACCGGAACTTCTTAATGGTTGTCTATTTTTTTTGCTTACAGGCTGAATCAAATTTTGCAACAGATAGTATTTTAAAATTGGAAGTTGAAGTATTGAAGCAACTACAAAGTCGTAAATATACCGTGCGTCTATTGTATTCTGGTAAAAGAAAAACATATAGGTAAGGAAGTTAATTTGAAATTCATTATTACTTAAACATTAGGGCTTATAAAACTAAATACTTTAGCTTATAAAATCTATAAACTTTCAAAGAATTCTTTGTAATTCAATTCCAATATGGAAAATATTTAAAAATTCTAGTTTTCAAACCTAATAATTTAATTTCACAGTTACCTTGTGATGACATTATGTGGTCCGGATTTGCTTACGCTTAAAAATATGAGGAATTTGGAAACATTCAGTGAAAGTACCATACTTCGTATTGCTGTACTAAGTTTATATGCCATTAAACAGGTATAAAATTACAAATTCAAATCATAAAGTAAGCTTAAAATAACTTTATAACTATTCAAAAAAAAATTACATTCTATTTCTATCTGGCAAATCCTTTGATATTTTCATAAATTTCTTGATGATAATTTCCGGAAAGAATTTATCAGTTTAATTGTTGCAGTTACATGAAATTGGCTTTGTACATCGCGATATAAAGCCCAGTAATATAGCAATATCACCAACTACTAGTGTTCGTCACATTATTTATTTACTGGATTATGGGATGGTTCGAAAATATGCCATCTACAGAAATAAACAATGGTTTATCAGACAACCAAGAAAACGGGTTTGCTTTAAATTCAAAAGAAAAATTGAATAAATTAAAGAATTAATTAATTATTTATTAGAAAGAAAATCTTGAGCAATTAATTTTTCCATGAATAAGTGAAATGATTTTGAATTGTTTTACAGGTTTTGCTTCGTGGAACATTGCGATACTGTTCAGTGAATACTCATAAACGGAATGAGCAGGTTTGCAAAAATTAAACTTAAATGAAGAAAAAAAAAAGCCTTCAGGCAACTTTCACCGTATTCTCTTCACCTTAAAGAATCTATTTCTGGTAAGAAACTTCTATCTTAGGATTAGATCAATTCATTACAAAACATTTCTAAAAGTTTATGTTTTCATTACATATTTTTAAAATGTTAACTCAAATTGAGATTTTGAAATTGAAATTGAGAATGTTAACCCAAATTATCAGTGAAAACAATAAATAGATGCACTTTAGTTTATCACTGATCATTATAACTTCAAAGTTAATATATCTGCAATTGAATATTCTGATTACGGATGAATTGAAGAGCGAATAAACAAATAAACAAATAATGGCATGCGGAATTAAATGAACAAATAATCTTTGTTTTAGGGACGAGTTGATGACCTTTGGTCACTGATGTACATGTTGATTGAATTACGCAGTAATTATTTGCCATGGAGTAAAGCAACACGTGAAGATCGTATTCTCTATCTTAAAGAATCGATTTCTGATAAGAAACTTCTATCAGTCGGAAAGATGGAATTTTATGAACAAATCTTAGCACATCTCCGTAAATTACGTTATCCGGATAGACCTGATTATCAGTACATGTACAAACTAGTATGGTATTGATTGATCTACGATAGATTTGACAAAAAGTAATATCGTACGGAAGCCAATATTAAATTCATTTCATATTTAAAATATAGAATAGAAATTATCATAATAATTAATAAAAATTCACCAGATGATATCACCGATGATAAGAAAACAGTACCTGTTCAATGCACCGTATGATTGGGAGATTGTATCAGACGATGAAACACAAGAAGAATCATTTAAAAAATTATATATACCTTCCTCGAAATTGAGTAGTCCAATCAAATGTAAGTTCCTTCTTAATCTTTTAACTTACTTCAACTTCAGGAATTCGTAAGTTCTATATCCAACTTTTATAATTAGGGAACTACTTTTGCGGTTGACTTTACATTTGTAGTTGAACCTTCTTCTCAAAGTTAAAAATTCATCCTTTTTCCGATAGAACTTTTTGATTTGATATTTATGATGCAAATTTAATTTTCAATAAATTTTAAATTCAATCATTCCCATTCAAAAAAACAAATAACAATGTCATGTAGCTTCCAATGCAATCATTCCGGAAGACATACCAGTAGCGCAGGAACAGGCATTTGATGAAGGCGAAAATGATGTACCAGATATAATGAAAACCTCTTATCACGTTTCTCAACGACGACAGGAACGTGATCGTCATATGCTACAGGATGAAAGCAATTTACCAAATGAAGATTTACCATAAATTCATTTTCAGCTTAGCTACAGCATTGTTGCAAATAGTTTAATGAATAAACTATTTATAGATTAATTTACTTCCATTATTTGCAATTCTCTCAATTAATTTATGCGCAATCACATTTTGGAATTGTAGATTCGCCCTTTTTTCTTCATAAAAACCGGAAAACAACAAGAGAGAATACCTTTTCTGTTAAATTATTCTCATTAAATTAATAAACAAATCCATGGTTCCCAGATTTAGTAAAATATTTGTAGCAGATGCACCTTCTTTACTATTTATTCATCATGAATTTACACAGTATCTCTAAGGACATCCTGTAGAACATTGTAAAGTTTACCAATGGAAGAATAACTTCAAATTAATGCATTGAAATTCAAGTTTCAAATAATCGAAATGGGAGCTTACTTAAAATTACCATTAGTCAAAGATTAGTTACTAATCCTACTAGTGTTTTCTCACCGTCCAATAAAATCCGTACAAGTTTCATTGAATAATGAATAAACCGCAGCACCGTAAATCGTTGTCTGACAATAAGAAATTGAAATGAGATTGTAACTTAAATAACCTAATTCTGGGATTGCATATTCAAATTTTTACTTGCAAGTTAAGAATCAGGTTATTTAAGTTACAATCTCATGTCAATTTCTTATTGTTAGACAACGATTTATGGCGACGCAGTTTATTCGTTATTCGGTACTCTGGGATTTTATTGGACGTTAAGAAAACGGTGAGGAGACGCTGGTAGCAGGAATTCCGTAATTCACGCAATGTTTCCGGATAATACATTCAGAATGATAGATAATAAGAAGTTAGTCATTTTGTATGTTTTATTACTAATCTTCGACTAATGATAATTTTATAATTATTAGCAACTGATCATTTTAGAATTGTCTCATGCAAAGCACCTGTCGCTAACAGCTATATGGTACGAATATTTATTTATACTTCATCAACTGCTATCAAGTAGTAGGAAGATTTTTCGAGAACTGTTTGGGTGACTCCACATCATCGAAAAAACTCATGAAGAGAATAGAGTATAAACAAGCACATGGCCAAGCTAAACACAACGAACAACTAACACGAACACAATTCACATTTTTTTTACATTGCTCCTGATTTAGGTAACTTGAAAAAACACATATATTGGATTTTTCACAATGACAGACTTTTAAAATATCTCAAAATGTTGGCGAGATTTTGGAAGAAAAAAAGTGAACTTAAAGAGATAGAAATAAAAAATACAAGTTAGGAAATTTCTAGGAAGATATCAATTTTATTGTTTCCCTAAATAACATTAATACTATACATATGCGTAATATTAACGAAATGGAGTTATTATCATATTTGGATAGAAGACATATAACAAACAGATACAAGATAAGAGACAGAACTTCAATAAATTATGTAAATATTCTTAAATCAAAAATAAAAGTTATGTGCAAAACAAATGATACAAAGCCAAGCAATATTACATATTTTCTTCAGCAGCACGAGCCTCCTCCAGAATCTTGTCGAATGAAAAAGGAACAAAAGCATAACCAAGTCCTTTATAGAATTTGCTTTGAAATTCAACCCTGGAAAACGGAATAATTTAAGAAGTATCACGCAATCAATAACTGATAACTTTTTCCAACTTTCCTTGAAAGTTTTTCATAATTAGGTCACTGCGAAATCAGTCGCCAATAGCATTTCCAAAATTAATACTTTTACACATTGCAAGTAAATCTTAAATCTTATTTGCGACAATCGCATTAAAATACTTAACATTCGAAAGTAAGTTTGAAAGCCTCACCAATGAAGACGAAGAGCGTGTAGAAAAGCGCTGAGACCTTCCATCAAGACTAAAATTGAAAATGAAAGAGAAGCAAACAGGAAAAACAGAATATATGTTGCCACTGCTCCCATATAACCATTTAGCATAAAAGCTTGGCGGAAAACCATCGTCCATAAAACATCTGATAGCTCTATAAGATATAAAACATCATCAAAGTATACAGGTAATACTATCTGTCAATAATCTGGAATAAATTTTAAACTCAAACTCTCTTATTTGTGCAAATGATTTGTATCGCTGACACCTCCAACAAAAATTCATTGTTATTTCCCCTCCTTTCCATTATTCCTTAGATCTTCTCAACATTCATTATCTTTTTTTCCGAAAATTATCTAGCACCAAATTGATAAAAACCGCATTCGTTTAAAGATTTACTAAAATGTTCTAAAAAAATATAAACCCAACATATATAACCATGAAGATTTAATTCATAACTTACGAGCATGAGCAAGCGAGAGCGCCCAGAGACGAAGATATGAAGCAGTATGTGATATGCAACCCAAAGCAAATTCAATGGTGTGAATAGCTTGATAAACCATAATATCGGCAAAATCAAACTGAAAGATAAATTTAAATTCGAACTTTAAAAAAGTATTAAATCTTTCATGTTTTTTTAAATAAATCCTGTCCGAAACATAGAAATTATAACTAAATATGGAACACACTTTTCCCTCAATATGGGTGACCGATGGTCTCGATAAATCATTGTGGATTATATGTGCATCTTCACCGTTTGATTCAGCACGAACACTCTGAAAAAATGAAAAATGAAGCATATTGAAAATGAACATACAGAGCAAGCAATTCAACGATATCAGTGAAAACAAAATTATAAAAAATGGGAAAATATTCATGAAAAATCTATAGTGAGGATAATGTACTCTGTATTATGAATTCTAGAATCTTTAATTAAGCTTCCATCCATTTGGACGGAAAGTAATAAAAATTAATTTTGTGAAATGTGCTCGAAACGACTGATCTAAGTGCGGTTCGGTGCTATAAAAGCACTGTTACTACTGAACACCAGCAATAATGTTACTATTCCAAATGAGCTGAAAGGAAGTTCTACCAAAACCTACAATTGAAGGTTCTTGTGCTTCATTTTCAGATTCCAAAAATCAACCGTTCAAAATTTATGATTTCTAACTTTCAGCCAACCCGGATAGTATTTGTAATTTAAACACGTTCAAATATAGAAAATTTCAAACCAAGTTAGAACTTCTCAAGGCGACTCGTTCTTTGTGTTCTTTCCACTGCATATACGGTTTACCAAATAACATGACTGGGATACACGCTGCCGCAATCAGCACAAATAATGTTTCAAAGAATGACTAAAATAATTTGAAATGAAATATGTAAACACAAGTTAATCCGTCTTCAAAAGTTTGGCATCAAACGACCTACGAATAAAAAGTATGCAGAAAAATGCTACATCGTACAACTATACAGAAATTCCTCATCTCACATATCAGTTAGCTTACAAGAGAAATTCAAATTCACATTCCAGATAATTCATATAGGTAAATAAAACTTGAAAGCTCACCTGACCCGGATACCAGAGATTCAGATAACACTGCGGATACACGTTTCCTTCAGGATCGACAAATCCAGATGGACGATTCTTCATCATAAACATATTAATAAGTCCTATCAATAACGATGGGGCACAATTAGATGATGGATATTCATAACCCAAAACATAGCCACTCTGCAACATTTGTATATAAAATAAACCATTGAAAGAGAAGCCTGTATGATGGAAGTAGAGACGTCTGGAAAGTTTTAGGACATGGTATGAAAAGAAAATTACATGTCTTGCATCATCTGGAATTTTCTATAAAAATAACCTAATGAAACAGAAAGCAAATGCCTACATTAAATTTATGGTTTACCGATATTTTATCACTAATAATTACTGTAGCAGGTAGAAGAGTGAACCGAATACTTTCCAGGTAATAACTTCAAAGCAAATTTCAATAAGCAGACATTCATTCAAAAAGATCAAAATATCGTCCCTAGACAAGTAAAGTCTATAGTCCATTTTTATCTATTATTTACAAAACATGCAGCGTGAACAACTTCGTCCTAAAAACTGATATACTCACCTTGGCAGAGAAAAGCAACCACTTGACGAGAATTTCTATACAGAGATAGATGAAAATACAACCAAGGAAGAGCATTTGTGGGATGAATGTATATAGAATATCCAGGCGAGAATCAAAATGTCTGCAATAATTATATATCAGATCATTTCTATCTTTGGAATTTCGTAAACGGAAGTGAAAAGTCTTGCATCATCTTCTGGTTCAATTGATTTTTAGCTCACAATTAATAATGTAATATGACTTGTAAGAGAGTCAAAAGTAGAGAAGAAGGAAGAAACAAGTTTTCAATTTAAGAAATAGAATTTTTTGAATAACCCTTTGATTAATATTCTGTTTTTTTCAGAACCGGACTTCCGTAAATTGAATCACAACTTACTTGTAATTCTCATAGCTCAACATGACACCGAATGTCATTTGTGCAACACCAATTATGACAGACATTTTCATCTTCATTGAGTTCAAAAAACTCAATTTGTTACTTTCAGCAAGATTCCAAACTGGATCAACGCCTATGGGATAAGGTCCGACTGACTGAAATGAAGAAAATGAGAAGCAAAAGAACAAATATAATCAAATAGAAAAACTAATGCTAATATAAAGTAATATTTTGGTAAAAAAAGTCTTAAGAAAAAGCAAAGAGAAATATACAAGTGTCCAACCAAATTATAATAAGCCCATTGTGGTGTAAGCATAAGTTCTTGCTCAGACTCATATTTACTTAAATCTGCATAGATATTTCGCCATGAACTCCCGAACAAATTGAATGATTTGCTATATGCATCATTATAGATAAATCCGGTGTACACGGAGAAGCAACCCATTAAAAATATCACATAACGACCATTAAAAAATGTTTGAAAAATCTGTAAATCACTTAAAGTAATACTGAACTCGATACATGAAACCAAAATTTGTATTAACACAAATTATATTTTAAAGTGGCATTAACATGATATAGTAAAAAATATTTGCTTTCTTTAACATAACAACGATCCATGATCCGGTTTGAGTGCCTCCGTTATTTCAATTCTATATCATGTGATTTCAAATTTAAATCATAATAGGACTATAAACCTCATCGCTTATTCGAGCCGCTTCCAACTGTTTCTCGCGATATATAAAAAAGAGGGCACATAGAAGCATAATAAGTCCATGGCCACAATCACCAAACATAACAGCGAAAATGAACGGGAATGTGATCATTGTATAGGGAGCTAAAAAACATTTTTTCAGTATAAATGATAAAATTTTTTTACTATCTTTTAAATGCTTTTATTGCATAAAAGCTTGTTCCTTATGAACATTTTTTTTAAATAAAGAATTAATCCAAAAAAGTCAGTATTTCAAACTTTCTGACATTTTTCATTTAAGAAAATTTTAGATGATCAGTATTTTTGATATGCATTTAAAAATATTATACCTGGATTAATTTCTCGATATGATGCAATGCCATATGCATCAACAATGTTTTGGAAACCACGGGTAAATTTGTTAACGCGATGGAAAGTTGGGGGTGCTTCTGTTATATCGGACATACGATTCAGAATTGATGGAACTGTACTTCCTGATTCTTCCTAAAATTAAAGCACCTAAGTCCTCGAAACTTATAACTCTCAATTATGATTCCTGGAGAAAATGTAAAAATAATACTCTAGAAATTTCTGCCCCTTGCAAATTTTAAATTAACAGAACCGAAAAACACGTAAGTAAAGAAGCTCAACCAACCGTTCCTCTTTTAAGTGCCAACTGAATCCGATTCAAATCAGCTACCGGACACCAACACTCAGCAATCAAACATTTCTGAGTGACATCCAAATTGAATAAATTCAATGTATGATAAATAGATTTAATTTTACGCACTTTTGTTAACCACATTCGCACATTTTTCGATGCAGCTACCTGAAAAGAAATTGCGATAGGTCACACGCAATGATATGATTAATTCGTTAGTTTTAAGAAATTCAAACTTTAAAAGGTTAATAAGTTAAGATTACGGTGTCATGGAATAGGACTAACCAAGACACGATGTCGATGGTCTTGCGTTTGTCCCAAAACAGTTTTCAGATCCTCAATACGGGTCATCACTCCTATCGACATCTCTCGCCGTTCTTGGGGAGTGTCCGGACATGGATAAAGAGTTGCTCGAAAACTGGAATGTATTAAGCTTCATGTGTAAGAATTTGTCTTAGTTTTATCAATGCCTCAGTTTTTAGCAAATCAGAAAAAAAAACATACCCCTCGCAAATTTTCTTGACACGAGTTTTTAACTGATCACCTTGGAAAAATATAATAAATACTGAATTGATGATTGGATCTCCCTGAAAAATAATTGTTTTCTGAGCATTCTAAGTTAAAACCTAGCAGTTAAAGTCTAGAGACATTTCGCTCACGAGATTCTGGTGAAAAATTTATTTCCGTCTGAATTATAAAGGCAACTCGTATCCTAATTAAGAAGGATTTTAGTTGAGAAATTTACTATATGAACCGAAATTAACAGAAAGATGGTAATTACCAATCTTCAAAACGCGAAAATGATAACTTACAGTGGTAGGATCTATAAGTGGTTCTGCTATTTCAGATTGTCGCAAAAAAACATTGCCACGACAAGCGCGCCACAACAGCCGCTCAAACGCTGGAATTCGTTCTCGCTGAATGACACCAGCGACAAAACTACAATATGCAGTTTTCAATTTATACCATAAATGAATTAACAAAACGAAGAATATTCAGATATCAATCAACCAATTTATAAATGAACAAGCAAAAAGTACCAAACTGTACTTTCTTTTTTACTCTGAAATGAAATTACGGTTATAAAGATGGAATGTTTGCCTTATAAAATCCTGAAAACAGAACATGATACATGTCATTTGCAACTCTAGACATGTAAGAGATTTCAAAACTGCATTGAACACAATTATGTAGTCGAAATTTTGAGATTGAAAAAGAAACCACGTTAAAACTGGACAAAACAATATAATATAATTAAGATTTTGAAAAAGCTTCCGTATCATGTCAACGAAAGCTTTTTCAAACGAATCTTTAGTTCAGATTTTCCGCATCAAGATACATGGATAAGAAAACATGAAATAGTCAATCAAATACAAACAAAGAACTTGACAAAATGTTAACTTGAGAAGAATTGTCAAAAATGAGTGATTTCGAAATCTGACTTTGACTTTAAGTTTTGCCGAAACAAGCAAGTGCACAATTTCAAAATTAAAAAAAGATTTCCAGTGTGTTAAAAAAGAAGCACATAACTTTATTGGCGTAAAGCTTCTAAAAACCGCACGCATGTTTAGACAACAAAAAATGCTGGTTTAAACAAACAGGTGAGCAACTTCCAAGCCATAACAAATCCATTCAGCAATTTTCATCTTCAAAGACTTAAGCAACTTTTTCTGATTTTAAGAAATTGATTTACTTATAAATGATGAGATAGAAAGGCGTTATGATTTTGCCGAGCATATTACTGGCGTCTTTCAAGCATATATATCTACTTCTTACAAGAAGCGAAGAAATTGTAAGCTAAGGAGAAGCTAAAACTTAACCTGATTACACTCTTCGCAGAGTTAGAATGACACCATTAAAATAAGAAATACAATAATTCAAACCAAAGTACATGGATGACACACATGAATTTTTAGATATACACATGAAACAAAAAAGAGAACAAGAGACATACCCAAAATTAGCAAACATTTGGCCGGTGACTCCGGCACCACATAACTCGATGCCTATTCCCTCAGTTTCTTGCAGAACGATCTGCTCCGGTAGGCCGCTACCGACTGGCGCATTTGATGGCATGATTGTTTCCGTTCCAGCCTAACAGAAGTAACAAAACTATTTGTTTTATCAACAATCCGATTTATTCTTAACTGTAGTAACTAATAAAAAATCATCCAAGAAAAGAGAAGAATAATAAAAGAACTAGAGATTTCAGACATTTCCTTCCGTAAAATACTATAACCTTCGAACCCGAAAAGTACAGCCCACAGCGATTCAAGAAGTTTTCCTACTGCTTTTATAATTTTGTAACGCAACAGATAAAGACATGCAAAATAACGATTTTCCACTTTTTATCATTATGAATTGGTTAAGCGTAATTAAATATTCCATTTCTAATTTACAGCTGACTTCCGTTGTAAAAAACTATGTTTAAAAAAGCATATATATACTAAGCAACAGATAGGATGAAAAAATAAAAAGATCCAAAAGAATCTATGTATTTCTTTCAAGTAATCTGAAAATGATTACTTCTTTCTGTTGCAGCTTTTTTAAAGTATAAATCATGCAATCTATAAATTTTTTTTCATAAAGACATGCAATAAAAGAATCCATTGAAATGTAGTTTTATGACTTGTACTACGTCGTATCCACATTTCTAAACAAAGACACAATTCGCACGTTGCAATCTACAGCTATTCATGCATTTAAGCATAACGAATATGATCGAGGAACATTACGAACATTGGAAAAGACAAATCACAAAATTATAGAACTAATTAAAAAGAGACTGCACTATTTAATTATTTTTAACTCACATACAACATTGTACTTACCCCAAACGTAAAGTAACTGCCGTGCTTTGCGATTCGCTCAAAAGATTTTGCTCCTCTTCAGGAATAAAATGACGTCGATTCTCTTCTCGTTTTCTGTATGGCCACCTACCATATTCCACCTGTATCGTTCACAAAACTCAGCTTTAGAAGGCATACAGAAATACTAATGCAATTAAAAAAGGCGAAGTGCTATTCAGAACACGTGAACAAGTGCTATCAATAATTTTTTTAAGCTTTTGGATGTAAGCAGACGTAAGAATTCCGAAAGATGTGTTATTAGATGAAATGCTTTTCCTGAAAGACAGTGACCACAGTTAATATCTCGTCAGAAAAATCAATGGCTTATATTCCTTAATGTCTATTGTCACTGCTAAAAATCGATGAAGAAAGGGAAATATCATTTTAATTAATGCTATTTAAAACCTCATAAAATGCCTATATTAAAATCATTGAGAGAAGGTTTACAGGATGCAATGTACTTCATGAAAAAAGCCAATAGTGAGAAAACGTAACAGATGAGATAAAGTATATCATATCGTTTTGTAACTAGTGAGTGATCAACTAGTAAAGCTTTAGAATATGGTCAGCGAATTAAGAAAATGTACTCCAATCTATAAAGGCGGAATGTTATCAACTGCTGCGTGTACATATGTATTTTGAAGGGAAATTGGAAAATGATGTCACAAATCTAAACGAAGCATAGCATAAAAGCCTGTTTCAACATGACCCATGAATGTACTTTTCCATAATGATACTAAGTTCAGTGGAGAGAAATTGGTCTAATCAAAAAATCCGACTGTCGAGTTACAAGTGCTGTTTTCGGGCAAAATAAATCTCAGGAAAAGCACTTTAGAAATGAAGTAGAACAAATTTAAAACTGGAACTATGTTAATAAAAATATTATAAAAGTGTTAGAAATTAAATTCCAATAACATCAGAAACTAATTCACAACAACCTCAAACAAAAAGTGCACAAAACAACTACCGCAAAACCAATATATGGAAACCATGTTCAATATTTATGTGATTCATTCAAGGAGAAACTGAGAATTACAAAACCTCAGATCGCTCAAGACCAAACTCATCGAGTTCGAAGGACTCAGCGATTTTGCAATCACATTCAGTACAAATTCTGAGGTTCCGTGCAGCCTTTCAATAAATTTCCATCCATTTGTTAGTCTTTTATTAATAGAATTATCTCATCATTCAGCCTATATTATTCCAGATAGGGCATATCCACTGCACAGTTAGTGTTAAGTTCACTAACAAGATCATCTGTCTTTCACTGATAATTAATAGAGATCTAACTCAACCTTCCTATGACTGAATTGAACCTTAACTTAACCCACTTCAAATTTTTTTATTGATAAATGTGACTTTATAAATTAGCGCCTTTATAAATTAATCGTCCAATACCGACACTTTTTTTTTTAATACTTATCCATTCACTTTTCATTATATCACACCTTCATACCTTTATAAAATTCAGTCTATGAATAAAATTATGACCCAAAAATAATACCTCTTCGAAGAACTGCTGTGTTTTTCGAAGAATGTGTTTCAGTTCCGTCAACTCTGAGAAGTTCTTCTTGAGCATTTCCTCATTTTGATTAACTTCTTGCAATTCATTTTCTAACTTTTCGAATGTTGCCTGCAACAATCGGTAAGTGATTTAAAATCCAATCGGTAAATAACTGAAAAAATATGACATCTTCATTTAAAAGTGCGATAGAATGAACTTATTTCTGCTTATTATGACTTTACTTATTTTTTACTCTATTGCTCACCTCTAAATCAATCATCTCTTTTGGTTGTGGAGCGTCTGGATTTTCACCTGTATCCAACATTGGTATTAAATCCTTTTTGATTTCACGCTCCAAAAATCCTGAAAGAAATTTCGTACCACAATTTTCCAATAATTGCTACTATATTAAGCCTTATTTCACATTTTAATATAAATCTTAATACTTGCAAGGACTCATTCTTTGTGAAATTGCCAGTCATATTCTTAATAATTACACACTACGGGAGTTCTGTAAATAAGCCACCGCCACAGACGCAAATCCTAATACACTGAATATCGAGTTCGTGTACTTTTTGCTTAGTAAACATACTCAATTTTCGTTCCATTTCATCACATCGCCGTACTTCATTTACAAATTTCCGCTGGAAAGCGCTTACATCTGGATTGAGCTGAAATGTTAAGCATGATTAACATTATCATCGTTATAACAAACACAATACCATTAATTACTATTATCGTCAAACACCATCATATATTAATTGTGAAAAAATAAAAATATAGATCGGAAATGATATTAGCTGTAGAAATAAACAAACATACATCACGAAATTGCACAAGACCCAATTCACCCAGTTCTGCAACACATGTATACGCAGCTTCCGTTTGCAGAAATAACTGTGCTAAGCACATTTCTTCGCTTCGATAAAGCGAATCCATCTTCGAGCAATTTTAAAATGCTGAAAATCCTTCATAAAATTTATACTAGCTATATACAAACTTGACAATTTTCATTCATTTCTGTAAGTATGGTGTATTTTTCGAGGAATGAGTTACTCAGGTTAACAGAAATGAATTTTGTATAAAACCGACAAAAAATGGAAAAGCAATACAACTTAGTTTCACGTATGCAAAGTAAACAAGTAAAACCCCACGCCTCCGTTTCAGACCATGTGTCACGTAACGTCACCAAGAAAATCACATTGCAATAACGAAACCAGTATCTCGATGAAAATCTCAGAAACCATCAGATCAACGTGATATTACTTGTATTTTGTCTCTTCTTAGATGTTATGGTATTTTATCGTAATTTACAAGGATTATTGGAAGCTAAAGTATTTTATTTGAATATCTTCTTATCCCACCACACTTTCAATATTTATTTTTAATTAAATGCAATTAAGCACTTCATCTCATTTGCTATTTTCTCGTTAGATTTCCAAAGTTACAGAAAAAAACAGAAGAGAAATTTGTAATTAATTGAAGTTACAACACTGATAAGAGTGACAAGAGACCCATGAAGATACGATAAAAGATATTGAATGTTATGAATAATATAATTTCAAGATTGATTCAAATCGATTAGATGGATAAGTTCGAAAATGACCTTAATTAATTTTGTGAATTAAATTGCGCAAATCATTAGGGAATATTTGAAATAACATGAAATGATTCGACGAATGAATTAATCGATCTTATGGCAAAAAATTTATTGAAAGCAAGTGCAATTGTTAGTTAGTCTAAGGCATCAATCGATTGCTGCCTATTTTGAAGCTAAATAAGCAAACTATGTTTTTGGCATAGTCAATAAAAAAAGAAGTATATAAGCCTTCGAGCTTACATACGTTCACTTAAGGCCTGCTCTATTTATAAATTTGTGGAACAAAATCGTTCTAATCCATTGGAAGAAAAGATAGAAAGAGAAGTAAGATTTATGGCTTGGAATGTTATTTAATTGAGCTTATCAAAAAATTAAATTACAGGTATAAAGTAGTTAAATGGAAATTTCATTGAACGTAAAAAGTTAAAAATTTGTTTTTTAAATGAATAGCGAAGTTCGTTGTCTTGCAGTTTTTGGGAAAAATATTCTTCAATTAAATGACAAGCTAAAAAGTAATTTGTAATTCGAATATTCAATTCTTTCAATAATTAATTATTCCTTTCATTTCTATTAAAGTTCAAATAATTCGATTATTCTTCAGAAACAGTTGCGAATGTACGGTTTCCTGTTAAAACAGTAATAATAACAAAAAAAAAAATTTTAATCCGAAAAATTAGAACAATAAACCAATAATTCTAAAAGCAAAGAATTATTTTTATTTCAATTTCTCAATTTTGTCCAAAACTTTTTTATGAGAAATTTTAAGTGCAAAACTTTGCTGTTAAGGAGAAAAAAAAAATCCAAAAAGAAAAATAATTTTCTTACAAACAAATTCAATTTCCTAAACTAATTTCCGTACATTAAATATGCTTTTGAATCATTCAAAATGCATTTTGAATTGTTTTTTTTTTGTTTAAAGTATCTTTAAATAATTTCAATTTATACTTGATATGAGTACATTCTTAAACAAAAGAGTAAAATAAATTTCATAAGAAAATTCCAATTTAAAGAGCACAAATAAATTGTTGAAATATTAGTGTCTGATTGATACGTGCAAATTTCATATGTTTAAGATTGAGAGATATTTACGTCTATAGGTATTTACGTCTATCTTAACTTTGCTCTTACGTTTTTGTTTCATAAATTTTAGACAAGTTGTCTATATCACAAAATGTCTGCTATTTCTCTTTTTTAAAAAATCTGTTTATACGTCTTCAAAAATTATACCTTTCATTTCTATTAATTTTTCTCTGCTACTATCATATGTCAAAGTTTAAAATATAAGATATACACAAAACACATACACACATGCACACGCATACGCACACGCATACGCATACATGCATACGTATTTATATGTATATGTATATATGTATTACGCAAATACGTCGAGCAGTTGCGGAAACAAAACTGAACTGAAAAATGAATCGATTTAAGAAATGATTAGTTGTTTGATATTGAGAAGACATTTTTCACATCTCAGATATGCTTGTTTGTTTTTTTTTTTAATTTGTTTAATTGTTTAATAGCACAGTAAATCAATAGAGATAGAATGTTTAAGCATTAATTTTTCTTAATTGTAATGATTTAATAACACAATTGTATGAATTATAAATGAGTTCAAGTAGTTGAAAAAATGTTTAAACGTTAGTTTCTTCTAATTTTAATTATTTAATAACACAATTATAGGGATTATAAATCAGTAGAGATCGTTGAAAAAATATTCAACGTTAGTTTTTTTATTTGTAATTATTTAATTAATTAATTATATTGAATAATAAGATAGGGATTGTAGAAAGAGTAATGAAAGAGCATTTTTTTCTCTTCTCTACAATACTATCAGGAATAGTAATAGTGTAATAAAAATAATGATAATAAAAAAATGAGAGAGAAAAAAAGTTTAGTAGTGGTAAAGTTGTAGGTTATCACACCTTTTCTCCCTTTTTTTTCCTTGCATTTCTAAGCATTCGATGAATTGTCTAATAATTTCAAAATAAAATCTATAAATTTTGAAAAATTTTAATTATTTATGAATTTTCGATTAAATTAATCAATTAATGATAGATATAATGAATGAACTGGAATCGTTTTTCAGAAATGAATAGATGATATAGCGTGATAACATTCAATTACAATATTTAAATTTTCATTATAAAAATTATAATGAAATTGGAAGTGGTAAAAATACAAGCTGATAATTTGATTTATTAATTTTTTCTTTCTGGAAAAGATAATTTCATTCATTCATATCAATCTGAACGAGGTCCTGATCGGAGGACATAGTTTTTCTCAATTGATATGATTTGCAGCAAATCAGCTGTTCAGAGATGTTTGTTGGAGGAGTGGTTGATGAAATTACTAACGTTTTAGTCGTTTTAATCGGAACAAATTTATTTTTACTTCACCTACCCATCCATCCACCCACCTATTAATCGTATCAGTGATTTTTGTTTTGATGTAAAAATCTATTGCTTCATTTCGTCATTCTTAGTATTACGAAAGAACAAAAAATGATAAGAATTTATTGAAATCTTAGAATTTCATTCTTCTCTAAATATAATTCTACAATTCCATTTGAAATCAGAATAAAACGGAAAATAATTTAATCAAAGACAAACTCGTTTTTTTTTTAAATGAAACATTACCGTTTCTTACAGTATCCAAAATTCTAAAGAGATGAATATATGTCTTCCTGTTAGCATTACTGTCAGGTATTACGTCTACCGTTACTGATAGGAATATTATGCCTTACGTACTGTTAGGTAGGTTACGTCCATATGAATTGCTATGTTATTTCCATGAATATATGTCTTACCGTTACTGCTATAATCAACGGTTGAATTATTAGAGATGAGAGAATATTTGTGACAAATATGCAAGAGAAGATAAAACGAAAATCATTTAAATTTCATTTTAAGTAATCCATTCTAAAGAAGTAATTTGAAATTCTAAAGCAATTCTAATAATTGATTGATCGTTCATTTTCCAATTTTCTACATTTTAATTTCAAAAAAAAGAAACGCGATCTGAAAAATAGTGTTACAATATATGAGAATTAGAGATTAAAAAAATTGTCGCAAACATTCCATCAAATTTCTGGAATACTTTAATGCTTGAAAATATGAAAAGTAATTTTATTTTACTTTCTTTTGAAAAGTTAATATAAAATTTGAATGAGCTTATGATAATGCAACTCTGTTAATGTTATCAGAACCTGAGATCTTGAGATTCGTCTAGCATAATATTCCTCTTTTCTGCTAATCGAAATGCGGCGAAATTTTAAAAATTATAAACAAAGATTTGTTATTGCTATAAAATAAATGAAATATTATTGATTGCTCATTTTTGGCGCTCAGTTTTTTGATAGAAGTTAGCTTGAATAATTTTGATTAGGATTACTTTAGCTTCTCGCTTATTTTTTTACTTTATTTTTATTGTTGATTTTTCCGGATCTCACTGATACTTGAGTTTCCTTCATTTTACTTACTATTCTTATTGTTTATTTTTCCGGATATGATCGGATTTGTTTCAGTGCTGTTCAGACTTCGTTAAGCACAAATAAAATAACGAATAATTGCAATAATACTATATTTGCTTAAGTTTATTGATGTATTTCATTTGGGTTCGTAAAATTTAAATAAATTATTCGAATTCCAAGATAACCTGAAAAAGAAACGAAAATGTTGCCGATGGTTATGCACCAAAACCAGGATCGATTAAAGCGGAAGCAAAAAAGTTCGTTTTACTTCTGTTAATTATCACTAATTAATTTATTATAAACTTAATCATTACAATTTGCTCACATCGAAATTATTCAATTTTTCCCACTATTTCATTTCGATTTTTTTTTCACTTTTTCATTGATATATCCAAACTCAATCATCCTGAAATTCATTCCAGAAATGAAATCTCTCTAAATTTTATCTCAATTAATCGAAACCGATCGGTATACTACGTATCAAAATGTTTTCCCGTTTTCCTGATTTGTTTAAATTTCGGAAAGTGCAAATATATATATCCTTCTAATCGTAAATTTACTATCTCTACAGCATGAAAATGTTCGTTTTAGACTTAAATTTTGCAAGAGAAAAAAAAGTAATTTTAGGAATAAAGACTGAAAAAAATACGGAAGCATAAGTTTTGTCATAAATAAAATTGGAATAATACAAAGCTGAATAATTTTGCTGAATTTTTACAAACTATTTAACAAGTTGAACATGATAATAATCTGATCAAGATTAGATTACTATCAGGTCGGACTCCAATATTGCAATATAATCTCAATCTAATCAGCTCACACACGGAATGAAATTTACCATTACCAACACTAGAATAAACTCCTGCCTAAGTTATTTCAGCTAGAAAGTAAATAGAAAAATAATTTTATTAAAGTTATTAAGTAAATCAAAGTAAAAAATAGTAAATATAGACTATACAGTACAAGACTACCATTTTAAATATGAGATATACTATTTCAACTTGTTATTCTTTGCATTTGTTCTTCCAATTATTTATTTGACGTGTTCCGTGATAGTTTTTCACGTTTTTTCTGCTACGGAAATTTGAAAAGAAATCCTAGAAATCGTTATCACGTTTATTATCATATTCATAATTATCATTAGTAATTAAATTCGTGAAATAAATGAAAATATTTAAATTGATAATTAGAAACATAGATGTAGATATACATAAAAGGTTAATAATAATGCTTCATATCTGAAATATTAATCATGATTTACTTCATTCTACTACAGTCATTTTCTAGCTTACTTTTTAATAAAAGTAATTAAGAGAGGAATTTAATTTAACTATACAAAGTATCATGAATTTTTTTTGTAGCATGGATAAATTTATTTCTAAAAGTGATTTCATTTATTGATTCTATCTAGATCTTTTCATTTGGCAAACAATTTTTCAAATGTACTTATTGTTTATTTAACAATGCAAATAATTCAAGCAGTCATTTAATGCTATTTTTGAATCACAAACTTTTCTTCGTTAACATTTATCTCATTTGTTTTTTAATGAAAAGTTAATTTAGAATAGTAGTGCATGATCATAGTCAAATAATATCATTTAAGAACGTTTATTGTTTTATCTTATCGTCGTTGAATAAATTCTTCAAAATCATCCTTCAACCTATCCTTTAATCAAATTAATTTTTTAAAATATAAGTTTAATTTTCAATTAATTCCTATTATTAATCAATTTTTCTTTACTACTTAGTATTTAAAAGTTATATTGGCTGAACTAATTTATTAAGTCTGAATAGTTATTTTATTTCAAATCTCATTATTATCATCGAATTATCTGACATATTTGTAATCACTAATAATTATCAATATAATTATCAAGGTTTCTAACTTGTTATCTTTCGCGTAGAAAAAGAAAATAAGTTTTAATTTTATTTCTCATAAAAAATAAATCGTAAACAACTGATAAAAGTTGGAAATACTTAAAATCATAAATAGTTTTCTTGACAATTCCATATATATTATAATTAATTTAATTTATGTTTATTGTGGATAATTTAATTCTTTCCATTCAGCTATCACTAGTATATTATTTCATAAGAAATTATAAAAATTAAATTAAATTAAATTGACTGTTTATATCAAAGATATTTGTAACAAGTTAGTTTATTTTAAGTAACTTCTTTCAACTTATCATCTAATATCTTATCAATATCAACCAATGTCTTATTTACACTAGTAAATAATTACAAATATACAGTAGTAAATAAGAAATTGGTTGATATTGATAAGATTGCCTTTTCATTTCAATTTTTTTTTTCTGTTAACAGTTATTTTTAAACTTTCAACTATCCAATCTTTTTCCATTTCATTCAGTTTACTTCTAAATTTTTATCCTTCACCTATTTTCTAAGCGCAACAAAAGTTCATTTGAACATTTTTGAGTTTGTTGATGTTTGGTAATTTTAGAATGTTCACAATAATAAATGTAACTTGTGTAATTGGTTTAAAGAAAATTTTTCTTAACAAATAATTTAAATCAAAAAAAAAACAAGAATTAAGCTCGTGAGACACATTTATCTTATCAGAGTAATCAATAATCATTAATTTCTGAAAGTTTGAAAAAAGTTTCTATTGACATATCTCTTCAATCATACTGATAAATGATGATAATTTTATTTGTATTGCTTCTGTTCTAAAAAATAAATTCTCATTGTTTTTAGCAAAGTTAAAATTAATGAAAATAACTTTCTGACATTCATACAAATATTATATGAAAGCTGTTATGAAAATTTTAATAGAAAACAAGTTAAATGATAAATGATAAGATTTAGATGAAAACAATAAGCTTGCATATCAAGGAATATCACGTATTAAAACTTGGAAAGAGATGAAATTGAGAAAAAAAGGGATATGTCATTTATTGGTAATTCTCTTGACACTGATAATTCCAATCCATTAATATTGATAATTCGATCTATTGATATTGATAATCCAATCCATTAATATTGATAATTCGATCTATTGATATTGATAATTCACTTCAATAATAGTGATAATCAATCCATTAATATTGATAATTCGATCTATCAATTTGATAATCCTATCAGACATTTTACAAGCTATTTTATTCTTTTTTTTCCTTTCTTTTTTTGCATTAAACTTCAAGAAAAGTATGAATGCTATCGAAAAATTGATGGCATTTTTTTCCCAACAAAATTTCCAATCATTTTTTTGAAGTTTTTTTTTTCGTCGTAAAAATAACAATTTTTGTAAAGAAGTGAAATATCATTCATATGACAGTCTTATCGTCGTTCGTTTCCTCATTCCAACATTCACTTTACTTCGACTATCGAAGACGAAACGATCGGATTTATTGTCGAGAAATCAATTCAACAATTTAATCCTTCTTTTCTTTCTTAAATTCCCACTTTCAAAGTTATTCCTGCAAAAGATTACTCTAATAAGATTGAAACAATAAGTTGTTATAAAGTATATTATAGTTTAATTATAACAATATTATACTCTATTGTAACTGTTAATTACTCTTTTAACTTTCGTTATTACAGTTTTAATAATACTGTTAATGATTTTGAGTACTAACTAACAAGTGATATTTTGAAACTAACACTATGTTTTCATATCATTCATTATCCAACAACCAACTGTTATTATTTTCATTATCAATATAATGATAATGATGATGATAATATGATGATAATTTTGTTCAGTATCTCCTTGTAATAACAAAATATAGTGCAAAATTTTGTTAAAAAATGATTTCAAACATTTCTTATGTTTATTTTTTTGCATACTTACATCTCTAATATCATAAAAGAACATCTGTTAATAATAATTAAAATGTTTTTCGTCTTCTTATTTCATTTTTAAATTAATCAAAATTAAACCTTTTCCCAAGAATAAAAAACTATTTCTCAAAGTTTTCAATTTTCATTTTAAAATTTTTGAAAATGAATAAACTCTTTCAGTAAATCAGATTTAAAATTATAAAAAATTGATTTGACTTTTTTTAAAAAATATTTTCTTGCTTTACAAAACCTTTTCCTTTACTATCAGTTTTACTGATATCATATCTATCTGATATTTACTGATATCATATTATCTGTCACCTAACCACTAATTTAGCACTTAATAATTAATTAATTAATTAGTGAAATAATGAGACTGGTGGTGTGATGAATAAACATCAAAATTAATAATGAAGGATGTAAGAAAACAGTACTTATCAATAATTTTGATAAGTTCTCGTTCAATAATTCAAATCATTCCCATTAATTACTAATTTTCTAACTCATTTACTTAAATTAATTGCTTTGATAGCATAATATTGTTACTTAACTGCTAACTTAGCACTTGATTAATTAATTTAATATTCAGAAATCTTTGGAAGGAAAATTTGTAATAGTTTATATTCTCAGATGCTAATTTCACCAGTGTAATTTTAGCATTTCCATTAAGATTTATTGATCTATAATATCACAGAGGAAAATTCTTATTTTTTAAAGTTTTGTAAGAATTAAAATTTAACAGAAAAAATCATATTAATGGCAAATCTTAAAATTTTCAATTTCTCTTATTTCAATAAATAAAATTGAATTTTGACGGACAGCTTTTTTCTCATTTTTCTATGATTTAGTGCTAACTGACCATTGCATTACGAAATAAATAATCAAAAATTAAATTTCATATTTTAAATTATCATTTAATATTGAGTTATCATGAATAATTCATGATATCTTTTTTTAATTTATTCGTGAAAGAAAATTTAAAGATAACCCATTATTTTCCTCTTCAACAAGTAATTTGAGCTGTTATTTTAGATTGCGCAATAAAATTACTAATCAAATTGCCTTAAAATAACTTTAAATTAAATATTTTTTCTTTTTTCACTTGTAATTTCGGCATGAGTTTTTATAAAAATAATTCAGTTTGAGATATTTTGGAAGTGAATTCATCAAATTTTAACTAATTTTCTCTCAAAATTTAACAATTAAATTAAAATGAAAGCAAAAAATCCAAATAAAAGTATGAAATTTGTAAAATTTAAAAAATTTTACACATCAAAAACTTTTTTTAAATCTAAATTTGTATTGTAATTTATTAAAACAAAATAATTTATGGAAAAAAATGACTCAAATTGACGTATTTTTCAGCATTAGCAACATTAAGATCAAGTCGTTCATCATTGGAGGCTATGGAGGAAAACATAAATGAGACTGTTTCCGAGTTGGAAAATGCCTTGGAAGGAAAAAAGTCACATTCAGTAAGTCCTAATCCATCCCGAATAAGCAGTCCAAAAGTATCCCGAATTGGCAGTCCGGGCCGACTAAGTATTGGCAGGTTTCTACCAAATTCTTTTTCTTTTTTTTCTGAATAACTTCTTTATTGATCATATTTAATTGCTAGCATTCACAGTTTTATTTTCAATCATTTCAATTCATCTCATAATAGTGATAGTGATAATGATAATGATAATGATGATGATAGTGATAGTGATAGTGATATCACTTTGGAAGGAAATAAATTTCTCCGCTATAGAAGAATGATTAAGAAAGAAAAACTAAGTTCTTGATTTTGATTAGTAAGCTGATACTCAAAAGAGTGATCATTCTCGGTTTAATCGATATATCTGAACTGGTAATTCTTGAATAATTCATTTTTAATTCATGCTTAATTCATTCTTGAATACTTCACATGAATATATTTGGAAAGATTAAATGGCCATATTTATTGATTTTTGAAATTTTATGGTCAATTATAAAATGAGTATAAAATATTAGTTGGAATTTGAGAGGAAAAATTAAATTTCAAATTTAACATTGTTTAGTGATAATGTGAAGTGAAGAGAAAGGAGGAAAGAGAAGAAAGAGAGAGCAAGAAAGGGAAAATTGCGAGAAAAAAGAAGAATAAGGATAACTGTTAACAATAATAATAATGATTAGATAACGATTAAATTTATAAAGATTAATACAATTACAATAATAGCAATGGTAAACTTATATGATAGTGGGAAATGTCAATTGTCACATCAATTATGACACAAAAATGGAAATGAAATGAAATTTGAATGATTGCATTCAATTGTATGCTCGGTATTGAGAGAAAAAAGTATTCTAAATGAGCTTAATTTCTAATCACTTCATTTCCGTTACTTTCATGTTGATAAGAGTTTATCATGGTTTATTAAAATTATCAAAATTAATTTTATTCATTTCATTGAGAATAAAAATAAGATACTTTAACAATTCATTTTTAACAAAATTAAAAATTTATGTAATTTATGAAGTAATTTACGTGAAATAATTTAAGTAATTTATGATTTTATAGGAAATAAATATTTTTAATTAATATCTATTAGTTTTACTTAAATTTTAGTATCAATAATGGAAAGAAATCGATCGATATGAGGCCTTTATCAGTTCCACCACGTAAAATTAAACGAAAGAGACCGAAGCATTCACGTTGTTGCGTGGCAGTTGGACTTACAATAGTAGCTGTATGTGGTATTGCATTCATAATATGGCTTACCTACGATTCGATTGAAAAAATCGTCTCATCCATACTGAGTTAAATTTATTTGAAATTTTCAACTTATCAAATTGTTTAATGTTTTGATTAATATCATAACAGAGATTGTTATAAATTGAAAATTTTATTAGTCAAGCAAACTTACAAAATGCAATAATTGTATTTTGGAAATTAAGCTATTGGTTGATTTATTGAAATTAAGCTGATTTTGATTTGATCTAATCTGATTTAGAATTTAATATAACAGGAAAAGAGAATATATAAACTTGAAATTTGCAAGTTGCGAGAAATATCAATTCAATTCAGCTTAATTACTGCAACACTTCGTTTATGTTGGTAAAATAAAATTGAATTATTATTGAATAACTTTTAAATTGAAAACAATATTCCCAGTATTGTTACTCTTCCAATTAATATTTTGTCAATCAAAAGGTTAACTGAGTAAAAGGTTGCAATAATTCTTCGATATCATGTAATCATCAGTAATTCGCTGAAATTATTGATTTGTTAACTTCAGAAATGAAAATAACTTTAAATCTAAGTATGAATAATTTTAATTACATGTTTTTTTTAATAGACATATTTGGGCAAAAAGAACTTTCATTCATGTATTTTTTGATTTCTGAATTTTCGTAATTTGTAATTAATAGAGAGGTTAAAAGCTGCTTTGACATAATTGTTGAATAGCCAGAAATTATTCAATTAAGTTCTGACGTGATCTCCGTAAAGCTTGAGTTTAAAATATTTAGAACAAAGAGGACCAGAAGAGAAATCACGAAGATTGCGTGAAAATCTGAAAGAAAGTTATAATTGCAAAATATTACAAATTTAAGAAAATGCAAATCTATTCGACATTTATTAATTATTTTATTTTGATTTTTTAGTTTCATTTTTCGATTTAAATTAATTTTGAAATTACGATTTCATTAAAATCATATATTTTGTGAAGTTTAATTTTTTTTTAATGTAATCACCTGCACCCTGTATAATTCCTTTGCTCATTTCCACCTGTTTTTTCAAGATATATTTTGTTTTATTAATGATAAATCGAAAATTCCTGATTTTGTATAGATTTGATTGATAAATTTCTATTCAAGAATTTCCAATGAACATTTAAATTACAATTTTAAATTATGGCATAATGGCACCTAATAAATTAGCATCTCAATTGCTATGTGTAAATGATAACTAAGTATGATAAGCTGATATAGTGATAATGCAAATAAGCCCAAATAGAACAAAAAGCGCCAAAATATATTATTATAATACAAAATTAATCACTGTAATTGATAATTTCCCTTTAACATCTAGAATCTTGATTGAAATTGTAAAAGACAACTGATAAGAGATCACTATTGAAAGATAGAGTACTTTTCAAATGTGGATGATAAGGAAAACAAAATAGCTAACATATGATCATGATTGTGAATATGAATATGAACATCAATACAAACTTTTTATCAGATCAAATATATTTTGTATATAACTTCAAATAAACCATTTTAATTCCTTGAAGAAAGTTAAGATTGATTTAATTAGAAATATTGATTAGTCGAAAATATTAATTTCAAATCACAAATTTGAAATTTATTATTAATTTGAGGATTTTTAAATAGATCTAAGATTGGTCAAATATTCACGTTGGGCAGGTAATAGACGAGTACCTAACCAACAACTATGAAATATGCATTTCCTGCACTGATAAACATCAAATTTTTCACTTATCGTTTTACGTTCAATTTGTCGTATCAATCGATCAAAACAACGCTTATCTTTTAGCGTTATTGAACCAGGTAAATTCTCACCTGCATGAAGACCGAAATTTCTGAAAATTTAATTTAAAACTTTATTTACGATAGAAAATCAACAGTTATAATTTTTAAATAATTTACAGATAAATGTATTTGAAAAGTATCGAAAACATTTACGAAAACAAATTTTTTTTTCAAACAACTTACAATTTCAAATAATTCTATAATACTCTTTTTTCCAATTAAATTAATTTATCAAAATAAAAAGATGCTAATTTAACCCGACACAATTTCGTTCCGGAATCATCGTATAGAAATCCCAATATCCTGAACCGGAAGCACGTCTTCGATATAAATTAAACCACGATGAATCATGACGACTTTGTAATGTGCCAATACGATACCATCCAAGCGGTAATTTTGCATCCAATCCTTCCTCTTCCTTAAATTCTTCACCAAATGGAATATGCGTTTGACAGGTGATAGTGCTGTAAAAGTTTTCCATAAAATTTAGAAATGAATTAAATAAAGTTTTGAAATATATACGATTTATGTATACGATTACTTAAATATATGATTATTGTAAATATACGGTTACTGTAAATATACGGTTACTGTAAATATACGGTTACTGTAAATATACGGTTACTGTAATGTACGATTATTGTAAAAATAAATTTAGCTTTATCTTTTCCAATTTAATTTTAACTAATTTAAAAATTTAAACGTTCACTTTTTCATGATTATTTATCATTTATATTTATTTTTTATCAAATTCAAATCATAGATTTTTTTTTCTATTATTTTGAAATAAGTTTAGAAAATGAAAAAAAACATACCCACATGTAATCTCATTCGTATTTCGATAATATGTACAATAAATATTTCTGAAATTTTAATTAAAAATTTCATCTCTATTAAAAGGGTCATAGTTTAATTACTGTTCTTAGCTAATAATTAATTTACCAAATTTTTCCTTTCATTATAAATTTCGTTTGCTTAAATATTCTCATCGACAATTAATTTCTTTTTATTAAATTCTTCATCCTTTTTTGTTTTTTTTGTTTTCTCCCTTATTTAGGTTTTTTTTCCTTGGTTAAACCAACCCTGAAGTTTGCATTAATTTAATTCTAATTAATTAGAAAGCATGAAACTGAATGTAATTGTTCTCAGAAAAGATTTTACTAAATTAAATTGTTTTATAGAAATATGTTAAAGGTCTAATCTAACAGGTACAAATGAATATTCATTAAAAATTACAGAAAAAAAAGATAAACTTACTCAGCCCAGGTTTTAAAATTAATAAGGAAAATAATGTAGGCTTTTAACCAAAACTTTTTGATCATTTTCATTTATAATTTGTGCTTACTGATAAAACAGGATGGAATAAAATATTTTTAGATTATCAAACATAATTTACTTCAACTTTCAAAATTCATTCTTCATTCTGTAACAAAATCACATAAAGTTGTAAAGTTGTTAAAAAAAATTGCAATTAGAGATATTACTAAATTGTAATTCATGATAAAATATAATTCAAAGATAAGGTTTGATAATATTTTAATAAACTTAAAATTAATAAAAGCGAACAAAAAATCTATGAAATGCGAAAAAAGAAAACGTCCGCATCATGCTTTAATAAAAAATGGAACTTAGGATGAATCATACTAAAATTATCCCACCAATTTCATAAACAATCCAATAGCTTATAGCATTTTGCAATTAAAGACAAATTATGTAATGCTAAATAAGGGTTAAAGGTTAAAACTGAGCTCTTTATAAAGCTTTTGTCAACAAAAAAAGAGGAAAAAGCGAAGGAAATCAATACACTCTTAGAACACAACCAATATACATCATTCCACTATCAATTTCATCAATATCAAATCAATGATTCGTTTGAAATTAAAAACCGGTTCAAGGCCGCCACGCTCTACGTTTGGATACATCCTGCTCTTCCCATTTTATCATATTTAAAATATATATCAGATTTTACTCTTATCAAAACTTAATGACCTATTTTTCTTCTTTTTCTCAAATTTCCCTTTCTTATCCATATCATTGATGACAATTCATTATCACTCTTTTCATTCCTAGCGGATTAGATACCCCAAAAAACTTTGATATAGGTGGATAAGGTTTTTTGAAATTTTAATTTGATTGCTACATTTTTGAATCATTATCAGAATTATAATTGAAACAAATTTCCTGCTGATTTTTACAATACAATTTACAGTAAAATATAATATATTAATTTCTCTATCACCAACTGTAAGTCATAGATTTTTTGGATTATTTTTTGAACATTATTTGCTATGTGAAACTGATAGCATTAATAATAAATAATAAGAGTTTTCATACTTAAAACTCATTTTTATCGCATTACGGTAAGTACAGTAATAGTTTTAGTAATTTGCTTCATTTGCTGTTTAAACTATTACTATACTAGAAGGAATATCTGACACTAAAATTAATTTCGATTCCACTAATTCAGACAGCTTGTTGTGTGCTATTCCCATGAAAAAACAATAACCATGAAATTTATATCGAACAATTTATATCAAAAAGTGAAATATTGTAAGATATTAACAAAACTTTTCTAAGCATGAAAACTTAGCACCAATTTTATAAAAAAAGATGGAAGAAAGCATTATGTTAAAATGAGGAAAAAAATACATTCTCTAGGCTCATTTGCATGGTTGAAGCCGTAAAATTCTGAGCACAGATAATCTTCAAATAACTATAAAAACATTACAATCTTAATTTAAATAAAAATTCAGGCTATTGTGATGACTGTTCAAGAGTAGGAATTTAATGTCAACGCTAACAAATGTTTCTAAGTATCTTCTAATTTTCAACCTTATGCATTTCAATAGCCTGTATAAAGTTATAACATCATTTCATGAATGTAACAGAATAAATTGTAAGTAGATGTATTTTCAATGCCCGCGATATGCCAGAAATAATGCTCAAACAAATTCAAGTAATAATATACCAGTTTGAATGCTGATGATCTAAAAATGAAATGAAGAAAAAAGTAGTTTGGAAAAAAGACTTGCATAAATCGTAGAATACTTCAAGCGGAAGTAAACAGATTTAAAGCCATCAAAATGCATCGATTTTTTAACTGAAAAAGCAGATTTCAAAAAAGTACAAAAAAGGCCACATACCACATGTAAAAAAATAACAACGTGCAAAAAACACTTGCTTATATGTATGTGAGATCTTATAAAATAACTAAGAATGCCAAAAATGCTCATTGACAGTGTTAGTATGTAAAAGTAATGAAAAGGGAGAAATTTGAAATAAAAAATAACTAAGTTAAAAAAGCGTAAAATCTTCTTCGGTGCTGACGCTGGAAAGACGCTGCTCACAAATAACAGCAAATATCAGTTAAAAGTGGATAAATTTCGTCTTAAAAGAACAGCAAAAAAAGTCAGTAATGCAAATCTTTTACAAAACGAGAATTTGGAGACATCTCAGTACTTCTTTGAAGAAAAAAATTTAAAAAGCAAAAACAATGAATAAAAATTTCAATTTAATCAATGCTAACATATCTCTGCTTACAAAATAATTAAGTTAAAAGTGAAATGAAACTGAAAGAATTATGGAACAAGTTTTAACAATAGCAAGACAAATAACATCTAAGGTTTTTTGAGAGTTTTCTTAATTAATGCCATTCGTTGATTATGTGCCGCCATTTCGGTATTTTTTTGGACATTAACCGCACCCTCTGATTTTATGTGCTCCTGTTTCAGAAGGGAAGGATAGTTATAGTATCGTCGCAAAATGAAGTCAACATCTACAGCTTCTAACGTATGCGAACCACGATGACGAGCAAGCTTACAAGATCGTTCAATGACCTTAAAAAATACGAAATTCTGAAAACAAGCTTACAAGACCTGGTAAATCGCTAGATCCATAACAGTTAAAACTTCAGAAAAAATGAAAACTTTTACTCTAAAAACTTTTTAAAATCTAACTAGAAATATTTGTCCCAGAAAAATGGAAAAATAAACAGTTCACATTATGCTTCAAATTATGAGTATACCTGATCAACGAAATCGTCGACAAATTCAGTGAGTACAGTTTTTACAGGATCATCAAGAATTGAGGTAGGATCAATTTGTCGTATGAGATCATCCAACTGCAAAGGTCCGATAATAGATGTAGATCCTGGTGCTGTTACCGCATGAGACTAGAAATTTATCACTTTTAAAAGCGAAAATTAAACTTCCGAAAAAAGAAAAGATTCTTTTCAGAGGCGAATTCAAATTTTAAGAACAAATAATTTAATGGAGCAACTTAAAATCAATCAGTACCTGCTCCGTAGTACCTTCTGCCTTGAATGTCTCAGTAACGTTTGATTTCCATGTTACATTAGACTGCGAACTTTCTATTGAAGCTTCTTTCATTTTATTGAGCCCTAAACATGAAGAAATTTAGCTCATCGTTTTCACTTTTACGGACACTCATAGTTTTAATTTGCAAATTTCTAAACATCAAAAGAATAGCGAAAAAATGAACAGGTTTGTTTTTTTGTTTAGAAATTTCAAAAAATATGTAAAATGTACCTTCCAGAGTGCTGTTAATTGGTCTTCTCGCTGAAATCGAAGCTGCATTTATTCCTGTAGAAGAATGATAATTTTATGTATCTAGAGATATTTTCGCAATCACTATGTTACTATCCTTTAATGACTAATTATGCATATGGCTAAATTACTTCTTAATACACTGAATGTTTCTAAATTTTTCTTAATCTGAAATATTTCAATGTTGGATATTTATAACTGATTTTGGATTCAAAATCAGTTATAAATGAGGCGAATGAAGTACCCAACACTCGAAAAAGTAATACATGTTGCTAAAATCTTATTTTTATCACAATTAAGAAATGAATCGTTACCCAAAACAAATGAATAATCTTAGGACGTTGATTTATTTTTAAGTGTTACATAATGACAAATACTGGAAAAAGATGATCAATTGAAAAGCAAAGAAATTTTGAAGCGTTATTTTATTTTAAAAAAATCCTTCATGACTGAAATTGGGAATTATGATACTATTGAGCTGAATTAAAATCTGCATTAATATGATTTGTTCAATATTGTATTAGATGTGTTTGTGACTGCTATACCCTCTGCTACACCTGCTAATATATGCATGCAAAAAACTGAAAACAAACCTAACGAGCAACTTTGTGGACGTAATATAATATTATCTGTATGAGGCTGGCGTAATATCGGCTTTATTGGGAATCGATTTCCCACTCCAGTTGTTGATAGTATAGTTCTTGGTGCAGGCTAAATTTTCATTGGAATTTCCAAAATCGATTATACAGATATAATTAAATTCCAGAACGTATGAAATTGAAAATTTTGAAATCTTTAATGATTTTCTTACCATGGTTACAAGTGTAATACGGCGTTGTTTCTGAAGAAGCTCTCCAACGGACATATTAACAAAAGCAGGCGAATTATGAGAAGCAGCTTGTACGGTGATAGGCAATGCTGACACTACTGTAGCTGTAGAAGTTACTATGATTGTTGCAGACGTTGTTGGCGTTTCATTAGACATGATCTCGTTGATAAAATGAATTTTATCTCTAAAAATTTTAACACAGACGTTCGACAAGCTTCGTATCTTGTAAGTTTTCTACTTTTCACAAAAAAATCACGTGGAAAATTACTTAATGAATTTTAAAAAAAATGAAAAGCAAATATCAAGTATATTTGACATCAACAACTGAAAAATGCTTCCACGGATTTCAATTTGCATTTTTTCTATTTATATAGGTTATGACACCACCATTTAAATTAAGAAAATTTTCAGAAGGTCAATTTCGAAGATGAATTTCGAAAATTATCGTTACCGACACTCTAATGCATATCTCCTTTTGAAATCTGCTGTACAGCAAAGCCAATCTAGTTCGCTTAACAAATAAGGAATCCAAAAAAATATCCAATAAATGCTCCAATTTTTGTCATTAAGTATAGAAAAGCAACGGTATTTTTTGCATGCTTGAAAATCAGTAATGGAAAACCAATGGATAGAGGAAACCGCGCAATTATTACTAAGTATCTTCTGGATTAAAAAATTTATCTAACAAAACTTGAACGAAAAACTGAACAATAACCATAAAATATATTACAAACAAGAACAACTCCAAAACTTGGAAAAAAACAAGAATAACTGCAAAACTTGGAAAAAAAAACAAGAACAACTCCAAAACTTGGAAAAATTTTTAAATTTTCCAAAATTCGTTTTCTCGTATCATCTGAAATCCAAACAACCATAACCGGAATGAAAGATAATTTTTTTATGAATTTAAAATTTTGATGGGTCAGAGATTTTAGTGGAAGTTTAATTTCAACAAATGACTAAGTTACAAATTCCAATAAAATTACCAATAAGGAAAACTTGCAATTAGATTAAAAGAAAACCTGCTTTTTGGAATGGCAAAGAGAAGACAGAAAACTAGCTTTAAAGTACATCAACGAAAAAGTAAATGGATAACTGAAATTTACACTGCAGGAAGAAGGATGAAAATGTCTTTCGTTCATTTACTGTTTTTCATATTAATTTTGTTGAAAAGCATTTTAGTGATGTATTAACGTCTTTGATATGGATAATAGCCAGTGTCTATTAATCCTATAGAATCAACTTCAGCTCCTTAAAATACCTCATATAATAAGTTAGATATCACAGTTAAATATCAAATTCCCTCGCTATTTGATGAAGTAAAATATGAAAATACATCTGATTATGACAATAAAATTTACAACCGACTTCTCTAAAATTTGGAAGATTTCTTTCTTTTCTGATATTTTCATTAAAACATTTTGGAGATCTGCATACTGATTTTACAAATAAGACGATAAGAGTGTTTTCACTTTCACTAATGACTCTTTTAAACATGAACTCGAGGATTCAATAGCATCAACACCATATATTTTTTCAACGGATGTAATAACTGGCTGAAGAGTTACTCGAATTTCAGATTTAACCTAAAATTTAATTTAAAAAGCCAATGTATCAGAAAACCGATTCAAAAAAGAGCGTTTCGAAGTGATTATTGCTGTAATTAGAGATCGAATAAAATATTGCATTTTGTCATATTAGATATAATGCAGGTGTCTGTATCAGCAATTTGCCAGGGATGAAAGAATAAAAGCGAGTTTGATAACGTTTATAACGCTTATAACTGATGATCAGTGGATAACTATCTATAACTGACGAGGGTATAAACTCTTCTTAATCAAACGTTATTGCTCACCGTAGTGCTTTCAATATTTTTCATTTCGTACAAAACTTTTTTGGACTTTTCCAATCTCATGACTGCATTCAAAACATCAACACATGAATCAACGTTTTTATGCCAGTCCTGAAAAAAGAAACACAAGGTATCGCTAAAGTTTTCATTTATTTAAAATCTGGTCATTAATATTATGAAATGAAGTTGAAATGATAGTTAAAAAAAAGCCACAATATATAGAATTTACTTGTTTATTAAAGTAAGCTCTAAAAGCGCGCTCCAGCAACTTCACATAAAATTCATGATCCTCCGCAGATGAATCTGAACTAGGCCGTTTTAGTTCTGCATAACAGCGCCAGATCTGAAATATGAAGCCTTAAATTTCGTTATCAAAGTTGGATAAGTAAATAAGTTATCGAGAACCATTTAAGAAACGCCTTTTGATTAAATTTTTGACTTAATTTTAATTAAAACTTATCGAAACTAATGAAGGCAAGTAAACAAAAGCAACGAACGATTGGTGAGGAAGTTTGTTGCGAAGTTATTCTACCCAATAATTCACACATCTTATGTATTAAAGGTTTCACAAATTCTTTACTCGCCTGAAAGCAAACTACATGAATACTCTATTTTCTTAAATACGTCATTTATTATAAATTTGAAGCAAGTAGAACGAAAAGTACTTTTAACAAAATAATTGTAAACTTTTAATAAAATAATAATAAAAACAATTGTGAAAGAGACAAGAAAAATAAGGAATTTCTAGTTGAAAGTAAAAATGATTAGACAATGACCAGTAACAATGACCCATATTAAGAAAATTAAATTTTATATATAAATCTGGATCCACATAATGAAGTCCTGAAATTGCTCATTTTGCATACGTGATCGATTTTGGAAACAAAATATCTTCGTGTATAATGAAACGAACTTCGAAAAACGGCAATAAGTCTTTACTTCTCTTAGAGCAGTTAATTTCTGTGTAAGCGCTTCGATTACTACATCGTCTTTGTACTGTTTATCCCAGTCTAATATCGAATGAAACATAGAAATCGCTGATGAAATATCATGGGTGCGTATACAGAGAAGCATGTAATTTTCTCGCAATTTGATGTGCTCAAAATTCAGTTTCAAGGCTTCCTAAAACGAAAATTAACAGTGAGTGGAAATGAAAAATACATCTGCCGCTTTTCGAAATTATAAAAAATGCGATATTGATATAATTCTATTCGATCCGTTAAAATAATAAAAATAATTCTTCGATTTTTAAATGTTCAATTTATAAAATGATTTTATGAAAACTTGTTATATAAGCAAAAACAAAGTGCAAGCTAATTAACGCTAATTAAAGCATGAAGCGCAACTCAAGAACTCGGAAAATATATCTTCGAAAAAGAATTAATGATTAATTTTTGAAAATGCAATAGAATTAAAAATGTCGTTTTTATATTAAACAGAACAAAATAATTATGAAATGGTCAACCGAGCCCACAGTTTACCAATTACTTAAAAATTTAGGAAAAATTTACGGAAAAAGCAAGATTCAAGATAAAACCTGTAAAACCGCCTTAGCTCGTTCTGCATTATTTAATCGTTCATATACAGCGGCAAGATTATTCCATGCTTGGAAATGATCAGGCTCATAACGAACACATTGCCGATAAGCTTGTGCCGCTTCTTCTAAATTTTCGAGCTTCCACGCACAACAACCAAAATTGAACCAGGTAGATGACTTGAACAAATTGGCATAGAACATATATGTATACATCAATGCATGAGGCATAAATAATATTACAATATAACCCGAACTTCAATTGAGATTTGATTTGAAAGATTTTTGATGAGCATCATAAGAAAAATTCAAACGATGTTAAACATACACTGATCGGTTGAAGATCTAGGCTACGTTTCAAATGTAGATATGAAATATCATAATTTTTGCGCTGAAGCATTAACAATCCTAACGATCGGTGAGCGCGAAATGAACGGTCGTTCGAAACCTTAATTTCAAAAGAAAAATGATTCTGTTGAGACTATTCCTCCACTTCCTTACTTTTATAATTTAGGACTAAAACTATCGTTTATTTTAATGATACTGTTAGCAGTGTTATAGTAGGCGTAAAAAAATGACGCATCTTTGAAATAATGGTAATACTCTTTTTTTCGATTTCTCATAAAAAAATTTTTTTGAATCATTGAATCTCAATTTTAAATTTACATAGAAACAGTAATAAATTCATTACCTCAATCGCCTTTTCATATGCACTCGGCTCATGAAGTATGTCGCCTAAAAGACACCAATAAGTTGGATCGTTTTCATTCTTTGCAAGTAGATCACGAATTAATCGTTCAGCCTTTTCCAGCTGACCAAGTGATTGATAGCAATCAATGACATTATCCCAATTTTCTTGTTTTTCGAATATTATCAAGGCTTCCTATAAATCTGATACACAAAAATGTTACCATAACAAATCATTATATTATTTATCGGGAAACCCGAAATGTCAACAAATCTGTCAACCTTAATCTTTAAATTCAAATATTTTAAATGTTTGCTTTCCCACGTATTATCATCCGCAGAATGTGTAACACATTGCATATTCTCATTCTCATAGAACTGTGTTCAGAATTTCTACTATTCATTACCTGTCCCCATACTCTCAGAGATCGCTTGGCTTCAGTGCTTATCCTAATGGTATCTCTGTTCCGAACAACTAATCTCAGTGTTCCCGGCACACTGCCAATTCTACATTCACTTTCCATATTCATCGTCTCCTTTCTCACAGCAATCTGTTCATCCCTCTTCAGGAATTTCCCACAGCAACCTTTGTATCTTACCATCTTTCTAAATCTTATCTTTACAAAACAACAAGCCCCTCCCCTCGTCAATCTATATAAATACCACAAGCGCCTCCCAGTCTGTTTTCGCCGTTCTCTCGGGACGGGCTTCCCTACCAGCTTTATTCATTTTTTTAAATCTATCGAGGCATTCTGCACACAGATCATATCGCCACCTCCCAAAACGACTTGCAAAAAAATTTAATGGTACGGGAACACTACATTTGGTCTATGTACCAGTAGTGATCCATTGTTTTTTAACGGTCTGCTAATTAGCTCATTTACTTCAGTCGAAAAAATATAGAAAATGCATTATTCTTATCATGCATTAGTGCGAAGATATCATCATAATGATATAACACTTGTTACAGCAGAAATTTCACATCGCGAAAGCTAAAAGCGGAACTGGCAGTACAATGATAATTTCAAAGTATTACCAGCAAGAAAGGATAAAAAAACAAACCTCGGTGCAACCAACAGAACGAAGGATTTCAGCATGGATGCGATCAACATACCAAAATGGTTTCATTCCACTTGCTAGTAATAATTTCAGTCGTTTTTTTAAAATGTCCTCATTCATCTATAAGAAATAAATGGTGATGAAGATCGTATTTTAAAACTAAGAAGCATGAAATGAAAATTAAAATATGCAAATTCAATTTTTTATAACTTGGATAGTTACATTTTTTGAAGCAGAACGTAAAATTTTAAATGAAAGACGTTGTTAAAATTTAATTTGCAACTTAGATAAAGTATCCATATTTAAATCCAAATCTAAAATCTTGAAAACCTCTTTATTTCCTGCACCATTCACCAATTTCGACAATAATTCCATTTGCATGCAAGCACGTTCCACTCGGCGCCTGTTTGTCTTCTCAAATTCTGAGCGCTGCAATAAGGCACTAGCTTGCACTGCCCAATTTCTACGCTGAGAAATTATCTGCAAAAAGAATCCGTATTATGAAAATCATATAAAGAAAGAAAAGTTGATATGATAAGAAATCAAGGAATTTAATTTAAATCAGTTTTAATTTTATAATTTTCAAATTCCTTTCCAGTAAAAAAATCCTAAATTATTTAAGCATTCCAAAATAATAACAGAATCAAGAAACAGAATCAAGAAACAGATTAAAAATTAAATACCTCATCAAGATAGGAGCAGCACTTTTCAATCACTAAATCCTCAGTGCTCTGAATTTTTCGTTCAAGCACGCCAGAAGCCAGCATACATGCCAAACCTAAGGCAGAAAGCTTGGCACGACTGGTTGAAACATTCAGTTCAGCAACGCATACATTTTCTAACAATGAGTCGTCATGCAGCAAAATATTCAACGGCAGAGTGCTGTCATCTTCCAGTACTTCATCGTTCTCAAGATTATCGCAACTTGCTGCCTTAATTATGTTTCAACAGGAATAAAAACTGAATAATTAAATACGGACAACCTTCTATTAGTTAACTAGATTTTCTTGAAAAATCTTATTAGCATAAATTTAGAAATTCAATGAAAACTTAGTTCCAGTTGAAGTAACTACATTTAGAATTTCCGAAGAGATAGAACTCACCCTGACGACAAGTTGAGGTATAAAATTTTCTTGAAATCTAGTCCGTTTACCCAATACTCCCATTATTTTGATTTCAAGACCAATGCTAGTTAAGGCTTTATTCAAATAAATTTCAGCTCTGTTGACTTCATCATACAAAAGATGAGCATACATCCTTTCAAGCAATGCTTCAGTAACCATTTCTACTGAAGCACAATTAATTTGTACCTCTTCCTAAAACCATGTTTCATTTATTATTATGGAATAATACAAATTTATGATTTATGAGAATATCAACGTTGATCCCTTAGTGAAAATAAAAGACTTACCAAAGCATTGAGAATATCTCTTAGTTCAACAGCAGGCTCCTTTAATAGATCCTGCCACAGCAACAGCAAACGACATGTAAGAAAGTTTTTCGTAAAACCATCTTCTACTCGAGAACAGCAATCGATTAATATTGTTTTTGCCAACCACAAGCATAATTTTGAACTATAATCAATAAAATTCAATGTAATAATCTTTTTCTAAATATTTCAGTACTGAACAGCAACAAGATCGGCTAGTTATTCAGAGATTGGAAAAGATTGAAAATAAAATTGAAACAGTTTATAAGTGATTATAATCATGAATCATCAAATTATTACTCGAACAATGAAAATTAACACGGAAAAGAGGTCAGTATTAATTACAGGGTATTTTTTTTAAGCACATTTTTCCATCATATTAAAATGCAATCATACCGAGCAAATTTATATGGAGAATTATAACCGAACGATAAATCTTTGTCAATTTGTTCTTCCATCAAATATTTATCACAGATTGGTTTCTCTAAACATAATAAAGTTGAATAAGAATTAAATTTCTGCTCCACTAGCATTAAATCTTTCAAATATATTTATGGAGTAATATATTTGGAAGATGAAAAATATAAAAGGATGTGAAATTCATTAAAATTACAGCAAATATTTTATAAAACTCATTATTTCTCTTAAAACTCTATAATTGTTTTCTCAAAGTTACTTATACAACATTTATAGAAATCTTGCTAAAATAAAGCGGTAATTCTTCTAGAACTTTAATATCTGCACTTCTAGTACATAACGAGAAATATAATTGCAAATTTAATGGTTGCAGAAATAATTATACTTAACTTGCAACCAGCACTGAGTTTAAAAAGATGGATGTAAAGAGATTATTCCAAATTGGAGATGTTTTTAATAAATCCTTTACTGTTTATAATAAAGACCTTAAATGTTTGTGCATCTCTGAAATTTTCATTAATTAATTCCGAGAGAACGGATAACAGGAAAAACATTACCAAAAAATCCAGCATAGTTGGTTAATATGAAATGATCCAAGCATTTGTTAGCTATCGATGATAATATAATGTTTGGAAGAGAGTCCAATTCATCCCTTACTTGTAATAAACTTTCCGCTTCCATCAATACCTTCATAGCTTTACACTCGTCGATTTCCATTTCTGGAATTAATACTAAGATAACAAAATCTCCATGAAGTCTTGACCTCTCCCACATAACTTTAACATTGTGAATTTCTGGCTGCTCAAATATATGCGAACCTCGAAACGAAAGCAATAGGTTTTGAGACAATATGCAATCCTTCAGATTCAGGTCATCGTCATTTCCGACTGGAATGGCGGGTGACCTTTAGTATTTCAAGAAGATCAGAAACTCTTAAGAGATTTGAAATTTGCAAATTTTGGTTTGTAAAGGAATTGTACTATAATTCACTGATTTATTTTCAGTCGTGATAATGTTCCCGCATTGATGATGAATGATACTGGTGTATTAATATTTCACTACTTCCTTTTGGATAGACTGTATGTAACTTAGCTTTGATATTCAATAATATATTAAGCTTATCAGACCAAATGAGTATTCTCTTTTGATCATTCCACTCCATTCCACTTCGAATTCACTTTAATTTTGTCATGCAATCAACCCGACGATGCTTCCATCTCATCACGTTGAATTTTGTCAATCCACAAAATGTTAATTTCATCATTTCTATTCGAAGGCTATTCTAACCTAAATTTATTTTGCATTTTTGTCCATATATTTTTATATATGTGTTTCGCATTATCTCTTGTCATTGTTGTATGAAAGTTGCCTTGCGAACGTGAGATTTTCTTCATTTTTTGATATCATTTGGAATTTAAAATAGTTCATTTGCATTTTATAAATTTATATAAAGAATTTGGAGAAAATAGTGATATATGATGAGATTTTTGTAACTGTCTAGGTCTATAATAAAAAAAGAGGAAGCAACAACAGTTGATGGATCATTTTGGAAGTCCATCGCAGTCGACATCAGTGATAACATCACTTGGTGGTCAGACACCGAGCAGTGGTCATACTGTTGGTCCCGCATCAATACTCACTGGATCGGGGCCGAGTTCTATCTTAGGTTCAGCTAGTATTATCAGTGGTCCATCAGTAACGCTTGGACCAGGATCAATAATAATGGGAAGCACGAGTGCACCAACATCAAATTTGAGTAATGTTGGCTGTGCCGGGCCTAGTTCAATACTTGCAAGTGCTGGACCAAGCTCTGTACTTGGCGGCAGTATGTTGGGACAACATGGCGGACCAGGTTAGCTATAATTTGTTATTTATATGTATATGCAAAAAAAACGACTTATTTTATCATTACTGAAATTGTTAAACTCAGTTTCGTTTTGAAGATGATGTCGGTGATAAAATTTCCCTATTACATTTTGCGAATAGACCTCATTATGCTTGTTGTAGGATCAGTACTAAATAGCCAAGGCGGTCCAGGTTCACTGCTAAGCTACAGCGGTGAACGAGGTGGTCCTTCAAGTGTTATAAATGTTGGTGGAAATCCTGGATCAGTTTTCCAGGTGACTTTTATGGATGGAAAGGGGGGAAAATAATCCGTAGTAAATATAATAAAATTGCCATTGTTATTCATGTTTCAGGATATGAATCCGGCTTCGGTTGGTCCAGGAAATCTTGCAGTACCGATGACGCCTCTTGCCGGTGATCATTTCCAACCAGCATCAAATATTCCTATGGTTTCAACAAATCCACCGCAAACGCCTGGCTCACAATTAATTGATATCCCATCTCCGGCACTTCAAAATATAGTATCTACTGTTAATTTAGGTGAAAGACTTGAAATTGAAAAAGATGTCAGAATTCAGGAGTCATTCATAATTTTTATGATCATGAATTACAGGTGTGCCATTGGATTTGAAAAAAATAGCACTTCATGCTAGAAATGCAGAATATAATCCAAAGCGTTTTGCCGCTGTTATAATGCGTATTCGAGAACCTCGCACAACTGCTTTGATATTTTCATCAGGAAAAATGGTTTGTACAGGAGCCAAATCTGAGGAATCAAGCAGGTATGTAGTAGTTATGGAATCTGTGCAATGATTTTAATAACGTTTTTCCTATCGAATTGAAACAGTAATCTGTTGACTTATTATTACCGAGCGAGTCTAATTGTATTTAAATTTTAGACTTGCTGCTCGAAAATATGCCAGGATAGTCCAAAAGCTCGGTTTCAACGCAAAATTTACTGAATTCAAAGTTAGTGGCTACAGTAAATTGGGCAAAGTTTAAACAAATATAATTACGCAAACTATTTTAAGATATATCCGTATCTATAATTTCTTCAATATAACAATAGATAATTCTATGATTTTGACTTGTAAAAGAAAGTATTATAAAACATTAGCTATCTTGGCATTCTTTTCAGGTACAGAATATGGTTGGTTCATGTGATGTGCGCTTTCCCATACAGTTGGAGGGCTTGTGTTTAACCCATACTCAGTTCTCTACATATGAACCAGAGCTTTTTCCTGGATTGATTTATCGGATGGTGAAACCACGAGTAGTATTACTTATTTTTGTTAGCGGAAAGGTAAGCTTAAAAATGGCATGGTTCAAAAGATCAGAAATGTGAGCCAGGGAAAAAAGGTTTATGAGTCCAAAAATTCTGAACTTGAAGGGTCATTTAATGCTATTGAGTCTTTGAAAAGCTTTTTGATATACTTTTTTTGTAGTTGAACATAAATTGATTATCCTGCAGGAAGAAGTTATTGATTTTTCGATCTTCATAGACTTATTAAAATTGGAAATTCTGCGTTTCTTTCAGGTTGTTATAACAGGTGCCAAATATAAAAAAGATATTGACGATGCATTCAACCAAATTTATCCAATTTTAAAAGGCTTCAAAAAATAAAGTATCAGTTTTCTTTATTGTTGTTGTTTATATTGATAATAGTTTCCACTACGCGCTTTCAGTTATGAGTTGAAATGTATATGCCTTCAGTTTAGCAGGAAAAATCCACGAAGAATTTCGAAGTGAAAGAGGAATACCATTTAAGAGTTAAAGTAGAAAGGTTTTCTGGAATTCTAATCATTCTATGGGAAATTTTCCCATTTTATATACAAAGTGACATCTCGAAATGCGGTGATTGTTAGGAAGCGAGAAATGAAGATGTGATAATGACTTCTGAAAATGGCTTAAATTAAAAGAGAATCTATTATCTCTACTAAAAATTTTTCGCTGATTTCGGAATTCTTCGTAAGCTGAAAGATAACCAATGTGATATTTGATACTGTTTCGTATACTTATTATATTTATTTCATACAATATTGCTTACTCAGCTTAAAGATGGATTAATCAAATTATATGTTCTAATAATATATCTGAAGATTGTCTCACGTCGACCACTTTACTAGGCACTTATTTTTGCAAAAACTGCATTCCAAAATTGAGATTTGCTACTCTTCAAAACTATAAGATCCATTTATTCCTGTTGATTTAATGAAGTACAAATGAGTGTGTTTGAAATCTTGCTTTAAAGCATACAAATACTAGACGGATTAGTTTGTTCGCGAAAATATTTTTGCTATAATATAGAAAGTAGCGATCGGAATTATAAAAGTAAAAGAATTTTGAAAAGGTTCTTCTTCGTTCTTCAGCGTTAGGTCCTGTTGTTCGTATTTACTCAGATATAATGTAATAGCTTAACATTTCATGAAAGTTAAAGAAGACCAACTCTTCAATTGAGAGATAACAATTTCTGTATATGCTTTGGCATTATAACCCATCTTTCTAATTCGATGGAAACATGGAAATTCCACAAAAAAGTATCATACAGTGTGTGATTTTTTATTGAACAGCAAAGATTTTGAGCACAATTTAAGAAATTATAAATACGGACTTTAAAAATAAGAATAGAGGTCCTTTAAAATTTGTCAAATAAATGGTACATGATATGGATCAATTTCTTTTTCCGCTTCGTTCAAAATAATCCTTTTGTAATCAATATAACGATATTTTTTTTGCAATGTTTGTGCTCGATTTTTGTGGTAAAGTATACGCGACTGGAATAGCTGGAGAGCTGCGAGAGAAAATACCACGGTGTCGTGCTTTACCAAACTAAAGCAGTTTAGTCCGTAGACTGGCATCACGTTGAATGTCGGTATTTTATCGCATGCCTTTGCCAGATTTTCAGACACCTAAATGTTGGTAACAGAAATAATAGAATGCAATGTCTATTATTGTATATAATTTCTATTAAATAATCTAATATTATTGTAACCTTTTTGCCTCTATTTTGCTTGACAGATGTGCAGTATTGGTCACTACATAATTCTTGAATTATGTGATGACCAATATTGCATATGTGAATCTAGAACGAAAAGAATTGAATGAAATAATATATTATTGATAAACTTAAAATTTAAAGAAAAAAAGTCAAGACATTTACTTCGGAACTATCGTTGATAAACAAGACTGAGTAACCCCAATTTCTGGAATCCGCGAGGTCATGCATAAATTGAGCGTCACTATTCGGCAAACTAGCAAAATCATCAACGATCACTAAATCATTCTGTGCATGTTTAATGGTTATTGCCACACATAAGCCTTCCAATCTAATCGCATCCGGCAAGATATAAAACCATGTCTTAGGTCCACGTATTCCATTTGCAAAACTGAAAAGAGTATTTCGAAGGAAAAATGCTGAAGAGTTGGTAATAAAATATGGAAAAAGAGAATACCTCTGATCTCTAAGTCTTTCAACTGAAAACTATTAAATACACAATGCGAAGAACGCACCCGCCCAAACGAAAATGCGGAGATCTAATTGAACCGGCGTGATGTCGACCAGTTCTTTTCTGTGGCCACGGCTTATGTCCACCACCAGGCATTTCTTTCTTAGACAGTTGCTTCGTAATTGCTAAATTTCGATAATTCTCTTGCCAAGTAATATTACGATGCAGCAAATCAATCCTTGGCGTCGTTCGGAAAATATTTGGATGTAAACTGATTAAATCTGTTCGAGATTCCTACAAATCACAATCATTCACAAAACTAGTAAGTTACATACACCAGTGACTATATATTTTATTAAAAAAAAATTCACTTAAATCCATCCTAAACAATTTTAGAGGAAACCTTTATTTTTGCTAGTGTTGTGACCCATGCTTGAGGTATTTCAATAAATGGATTGCTTTTTTCGATTCTCCATACTGCTAGTTCTTCCAAAGTTGTTGGAATTTCTACAGCAGTCTGGCAAAAACACAAAGCACTGTAGCGCAATGGATTTCTTCCAAAAAAGGAAAGAACTCTAATCAGCTGAGCCGATGGCATAAATGAATTGAAGCTTGCGACTTTTTCTTAAACCACCTTCATCTGAAATAAAGTTATGACATGGCTATAAGATCAAAAAATCAATTTTCGGGAAGAAATATTAACTCCTTATGCAGAATCTAACACCGGGTTCTTCATCACTTCAAACTGGAAGTTTGATATCAGTTATAAAATAAGTCATAAATTCATCTTTGTAAATGAGAATATTTGTGAATTAGTGGTGAAAATTTACTCAGTGGTAAAAACTTACTTTTTTTATTTTCAGAAAAAAATAAATGTTGAAAAACCGTGCACTCACCATATTTTACGAAAAATAATTTAAAATATCGATATTTATCATTTCATAAACGAAAAAGCGATTTAAAAAGAAATAGTTAGATTTATTTATTGAGAAAACAAATCAATAATAAACAATAACGAGTGAAACAGTCGTAACACCTTTATTAAGTTATATTTTCTGGCAGCAAAAGTTGGACTTATAAAAATGTAATGAAATGGTTCTCAATGCATCGCAGGTAATTGGCCATGACATAAGCTATTAAATACAACTTCGTATCTTGAAAATATCATTAAAAAGATGAACTGGTGGTTCTGTATTATTAATTGCAATCGCGTAGTCGCAATCCTTCATATTCCTAAGTAGTTTAGGTCGCTTTTTAATTGGATGACAATCACTTTCCTGCGAGCTATCATCTGAAGACTCTTGTTCCTAAATTTCCGTATTATATTTGCGCAAAATATTATCAATTCTGTAATATACCTCAATCTACTTAAAATTATTTGCTAAGGCTTGCTTTATTTAATTGGACAAATATGGATTATGCTATAAATAAAACGAAGACAATTTCTTGGAAATGTGATTTAGAATGCAATTTAGCTAGTTTTATAGTTCTCCTTTCAATCGATCTTTTAGGAAAATAAACCTGGTTTCTTCGGAATTTCTCTTCCATCCTGTGTTTCAAAAGATCACTTCCGAACTTTTTAGACATTAATTTCGTAAAATAATCGTCGTCATTTTTCCAGCGCACAAAAGATTCCATCCTCTGCATCCCTTTATCAATAAAATTTGCCCTTTTCGTTATATCTATACACCAATGCCGCTGCAAAGCCTGCAAGTAGGTACAGGTCACAAAATCAAAGAAGAGTTATCAACTTAATTTCTGCATTGTTTTTCTATTTAAATAAAATAAAAACCAAGACATTCTAAAATAGCAAACCTTGATTTCCCATAGTGAGCTTTCCATAGCTCCACACTTTTGTAGCTCTATTTGTTTTTCGTCATAGGGATCATTGGTAAATGTTTCTATAAAAAATTAAAATTTTTCGATGTTTGTGAAAAGCGGAGGTCTGGAGCATTACAATCATCCGAAGATCCTAGATAAATAGGTTTGCATAGAAACGATGAATGTATTGCCCCTTGCGAATAAATAATAAAATCGAAGAACAAAAATTCAAACACCTGGATTATCTCTGTGTATCAGAAATTCTACATCCTTGTGTCGTGTTATCAAATTCCCTATTAAAGCACATAAAGGCTCCTGACACGAAACAGGTGCTAAAAGAGTCAGCCAAGACAAACGCTTTACAAAAGCAGCGACAATGTATATCGGAAGATGTCTGAAAATTCGTATAAGCAAGAAAAGATTTTTGAATATCAGTAATCACATAAAAAATGACAAGACCAGAAATGATAAGAAAATGAGTAGTCATTTTCTAGAAAAGAAAACTGTAGACTTCGCTGAGGATGAAATAACTTACGACGATGAGAGAAAAGTATCGAGAAGAGCAAAAAATTTCTCGCGACAATTCAGATAACACACAGCTGGAGTTATTAATCCATAAGCGCACTGATAAAAGCTTGGGAACTCGCTAAAAAATCATTCAAATCTGAATGTAAAAAAGTAAACGAAAAACACTTCTAAATGATAAAATTCACTGCTAACAAGATCTTCTCTCAAGATTTAAAAAGTAAAGAGAAGCCTTGAAGCTCTGGCGGGTATCTTGTCAAGCAACTAATTATCAAAGGTAACTGGCATGAGATGAAATATTTTACAAAAAAAAAAATATGAATTTTACGAACTCACAAGTTATATTTCACAACCAGTTTGAAAATGCCAGCTAGAGAAAGTACTGCAAAAATTTCACCCATTTTGAAAATACGAAATAAGAAGTCGCCAATAAGAAATGGCTCTCTGAATGAATCGATCACATAATCGCTCAAATATGGTAACATCTTTTTCAGCAAGGGCTTAGGAAGCTTGAAAAAATTAAATCCATTATTCACAATCAATAATCAGTTTATCTTCTTCAAACTCCATATTTACCAGCTCAATCCTAATTCCTTTGATTTTTAAGAAACCGATTAATAACCTGCAACTGTTATCAAACGATAAATGATATCGAACTCACAAGTATTTCCAATATTAAACTAAATGCCGGAACTTTTTGGAAAATTGAATCAGCAAAACATCAGTTGTAAAAACTATCTTCCATACCTCATGCTTCATGAATAATAGCCAAGCTTCTTGATAGTGTCGTTTTGCTTTTCTAACTTTCCAGTGCCTACTTACAGCATTGGCTGAAATTTATAGTTCCTAATTAGATGAATGAAGCTATTAATGCTATAAAAGTAGAAATTTCATAAAAAAACAAGAAAGATCATCTTCAAAGAATTACCTTTTGTTTCGTAAAAAGCAGAATGCAGTTTTTTGGATGGAAGAGGAAGAAATCGCAAAAAATGGTACATGTTCCAAAACTGTACTTCCTTGCGTAAATCCTGAAAAAGTTATAAAATTGAGAGGAGAGAGTGAATTCTGAAATATTAAAGAGTTATAAACTTACAGGTATTCTAGAGATGACTCTCTTTAAAATCAGAATGTATAGGTCTCTGTGTTGAAAGAAACCAGAATCCAGTTCTTTCAGTCTTTTCGGACCAATTTTTTCTGTGCTTGACAATAAGTCCACAAATCCCTAAAAATCAACATTATTTAGCACAACAATTAGTCTTTAAGACTTTCTAAAATTGGAAAACAAAAACTGAAAAGTGAATTAAACTTACGGAGAGTGCATCATTTAAAGGCTCGGTTACGGTACGCTTGCCTGTTTTATCGATACAAAATGCTTCAATCTTTATTAATTCATCAGCCAAATCCTGTAAATATTCTTTCACCATCACCTAAATTACGAATAAGCAGCTCGCTCCTTTGATTTTGTTTGACTGCGATATCCTTACTAAAATATAAAGCTCAAGCGAGGCTTAGAAAGATTTGATGATCAGTCATGGAGTATTAGAACACTACTGGTTCACTGTACCAATATAGCTCGGAGAAAGTGGGCTTTGTATAAATGCTAAGTTCAATAATATTATCCAAATCTGAAACCTTTAGAACCATAATTAAATAAAAGAAATGAAAAATAATGCTCTTCGCCAGTGTAAATAGTACTTACCTCCGCAAGGAAGGTAGCAAACCTTTCCTTCCAAATTTCTTTACCGTTTTCTGATTCCATTCGGCATTAGTTTTTGCTACTATGACAGATCTGCTGTTCTGAAAGAAAAACTAGTTGTTTGATGAGATGATAAAAACATAAATGTTTCTTTAACTACTACATGCTTACGTGAATAAATGCTAAGTGCAAAAGTTGATTAACATAAATCTCTAACGAGATCAAAAATAATTCAAATAGTGAAACAGCTATTTTCATACCTAAAATAACACTAATTTATATGAACTTATCGGAGAAGTAAATGATCAGACAAGTAAAGTTCGAAGACTGCGTAGAATTCTCACCGACAAGTTTCTTATGAGTTAATTTATCATTGTGGCATTGTGATCTGTGATGAACGTATCATCGATACACAGAGAGAAAAGTCATATTAGCTTACTGTAATGGTTTGCTGGATGCCAGGAGATCTTAGATTATGAAAGAAGGCTGGATTACGGTGTTTGCATTTTTTGCGTTGAATTTTTTGCTTCTCTAGCGATATATTCAATTCAAGAATTGTCCTAACTTTTTGTTTACTTATTTTATTGCTATATTTTATATACTTATTTTTCCTGTTTTTTTCTTTCTAAGTAATTTTCTGTTATTTAATGAATTAGGAATGGAAAAAGATTTTGGTTCGGATAAGCCTGTACGGGTTGCACTTCATCCTTCATCAAGTAATCAATTTGCAATTGGATTCATGGATGGTTATATTAGATTTTGCAGTTTCGATTTATCGGAAGCGAAAATTGAGGTTAATATTGCATGTATTCTTTTCTATCAAATATGAATTCACATACAATGAAAGATGTATAAGGGTGAAGTTGAGTAGACAGTTGCTGATTATGTGATAAATATGTGTAGAAATTGCTGTAGAACGTTATTTTTCATTATTCTCAAATAGCTTTCATTAGAACTGCTTTTAGATTTTAGCCGCGAGAAAACTGAAAAGAGCCGTACGAGAATTGTCTTTCTCTAATAATGGTGAGCAGTTGTTTGCAGTTTGTGAAAATCGAGCACTATGTGTATATAATGTTGAGGCAAATAAAAGGTTAGTGAATAATTTTTGATTAATGCATTTAGCAACGAGTCCAATATTTCATTTAAGTGCGAGAAATATGATTCAATTAGAGCTTTACATTGTTACTTTTGAATAAGATGTCTGATATCTTATAACCACGGTGAACATCTTGCGCACTTTTTGTAAATTTACTGCAGTATTTCTTTTTTTGAAATCTCAGGACAAGAACGATCAACTTTAAATTCTAAAAGGCGAAATACTCAGGAGTGACACAAATGATTAACTATATCAGTTGAGAAATGAAGTTAAATTGTGTGAAGCTTGCTTGTTAAGGATACGATGCATTCGGAAAAGTCATGATCACAAAATTAATTCAATGTTTGTTTTGCCAGATGTGTCAAAACATCAAGTCGTGACAGGCGATGAATTTGGCGAAGTAAATTATTTTATATCCTTCCTTCTTATGCTAAATAAAGATAGATTCATGAAAAAGGTAGCAGTAATGACTCATTAATTTTAGCGTGAATTTGAGTAGTGATCCCGTATCGCTTTTCTTAAAAAATGACTTTTATGAAATGCAATTTCTTAATTGAAAGAGTTCTAGTATATCTCTTCTCTATTTGTTTACTCAGTTAAGTTTCTCTTCGATCATTTTTGTAAGAGTTTTTGAATAACCTGAATTTTCTCTATTAAGATAAAATTATGGGATTTACGGGCGAAGGAGCCACTCGTCAGTTGTTTTAGTGAGCAGGAAGATGTCATAAATGGTTTCGACATTGCTAGGAATACTCTGTTAGCAGCTAGTTCTGATGGAACCCTTGGCGCCTATGATTTCCGGAAGCAGAAGATGTTGCTTAGGTCTGAACCAATGCATAGTGAACTTCTATGTTTGGCTGTTACTCATAAGTTAGTACTTCTAATTTTTGCTTAGTTCATTTAATCTCATCAATTCAAATCATCAGTTACATTCAATTTCGATAGATTTAGTAGAGAAAAGTATATACAAAAGTTTACTCATTTTTAATAACTAAATATACTCATGAATTTTAGGTATTGTTACATTGGTAGTGGTGACGGTTATTTGGAAGTTTTCAAAATAAAGGAATATGGTAATCTCTTGGAAAGGATTAAGACAGATCATCCATTGGGGGTTGACTGTGTGCAGCTTCTTAGACATGGTGTTCTGTTAACCGGTTCAAATGAGGATGATCAGCTAAGGTTTGTATTTCTTTAAATTTAGGTTTTTCATTTCATAGAAGTTGCATAGGAAGTGCAATTTTACGACTCCCGTTTTTTTATAAATTCAACCGTTATTTTTATTCTAATGTAATTTTTTTTAGAATAACTCATTTGAATCCAAATAAAAGTATGGGTAATATCGGTTTACATATCGGTGGCGTGCAGCAGTTATGCATAACTTGTGATCGAGAATGCCTCGTAAGTGTGAGTTGGTTGGAATCGACTATTAAATTCTGGCATTTACCGAAATTACTGGACATGGTTCGTTAATTTCGTTAGTGACAGCTTTTTATTCTTTGGATTTTTTTGTCATTATTTTTTTTTGACATAAACTTTTGCAAAACTTTTATTCTTTTTTAGATACCGATGTTACAATCGAATGATATCTCATCTAAAAAAATGCCAAAATCATCAAATTTTTTCAATGATCTCATTAATGATATATGATTTTTCATGTATGCTACATTTATTTCGAAGAATAAAACATCTTTCGAATCTGTTTTTCTCATCATACGGTGTCAATCAGTTCACGTAATTCTCTGAACGAAAATGTTCATCTTATCTCTTTTTGAAATTTTGAGAGTGATTCCTCGATAAGTTTTTCTTCATGAACATTATGGAAAAAAATTGTGATTTCTACACAGTGATGAGTGTGAATTTCTCCTAAAAAATCTAACAGTGATAGCTACTGGTATTGTGACGACGTTTCAAGGACCAAAGTTCTCCTAAAATTTTTATGATATAATTTGTAGAACAACGATGCACGAGGAAAGGATTTCGTGCTTGGCTTGTGGCTCATTGGATAGCTTAAATATTTGTCCAAGGTGCGCTCTCTCATATTGCTCTGTGAAGTGCTATCGAAATGAACAACATCGAGAATGTTCAGAATCGTTTTATCGTGAATGTGTCGAGCAAGAATTGCGCCTCAGAGGCAATGCACCAAAGCCTCCAAAAACTTTTGAAGAATTTATGAACGAACAAGTTGTAGGAGATTTCCCAATAGATATGGAAATTCCAGGTATTTCGGTTTTCTTCCTTTTTTTTAAAAATAATCAATCATATTTGAAAAGGAAGTCTATTGAAATAAAGAAAAAAATGTTTTTGTGTAATGATCTTCTATGTAAATTGGAAATAATATGGATTATTGATATAATTATGGAAGTATAACATGTAAATAAAGCAATAATTCAATTGTGACATTTTTAGATTTATATTATTTTTTCATTTTTTGCGGTTTTTCACTTGTTCATCATACATATTTCAGGTAGTTCTGATCATGTACCGGATTCAGATGATGATGATGATGATAATGCTGACAGTTATTTAGAGAAAGTAAAGAGTGTGTGCGCTTCGGAATATCAATCAGCTGAAGAACGTGAGTTGGATAGGCAACTAACATTACTTGGTATTGGTACAGACAATGAAAGTCTTCTGTCATCGCTCACCGATACGGAGAAAAAGTCATTTACCTTGTTCTACAATAAACTATTAGAACAGGAAAGTGGTCTTGGTCGGTCAGTTTTTACGAAAAAAAAAGAACCTAAATAGAATAATGGATTATGTTAGTAGCTTATGTTGTCTTTTCAAAATCTGTGTTTTATTTGACTTTTGAAAACATAAAGTCTGTGATAACAAAACCTTTATAAGGGATTGAATTCATCATTTGTGATGAATTTTTCATTTTCGAATTGTTTATGCTTTTCGTTTCAAATTTCATTAGGCTTGCAAAAATTTAGAAGTGTATCACGAATTTAAGATTAAACATGTATTATTTGTAATATGGACGATGGTCTATATTTTGATACTTCTGGTACCAGAAATTTAAAATTTATCTCTTGAGTAAAATCCTTTCGAAGTCTGTATAATGAAATTAAGCTGATTATTTCTGTTATTTGGAAATTTATGCGTGTAGTTATATGCACCTAATTGAAATATCTAAAATTCACCGAAGTGTCAATTTAAAGAGCTCGAAAAAATGAAAAGCTGCCAATATACGGGTCATTATTTGCCAAAATACTTTGCTAAATTTTGAAAGTTTTTATTATTCTCTTATAAAATATCATTGTATGATTTGAAATTTCTCGTTTCTGTTGCTAAAAATTTAATTTCTATTGATATTTTTCAAATTCTAATAAAAATATAGAAATTATTTATATTTGTTGATCTGTGTATACAGGTTGATGACAAAGAAATATATCGCATAGTTTTTCGTAGATTATTATTGGTTTAATATTGCTTAAAGATGTAGGCTTGTAAAATTAAATGATTTGCTTCAAATCACCGGTTCGGATTGGAGATAATTTTCTCGTCGGTAACATTAATTAATCTGTCTTGAATGTCGCAGAATATCAAGAAGCTATTTGCACGTTTGTTGCATAGATATTCATATTTGCACCTGAATAAATTCAAATATAGGATATGAAAGTAGTAAAGAAGTTGATGGACTTAATCACTGATTAGGATGATTTGTTTTCATGTTTTTAGTTATGGCCGCTACTTTGGTTGGATCTTTCAAGTTGTTTCTGAGGAAGACAAGTACGGTTATTAAACCAGAAATTGTTGATACAAATAAAATAGAGAAGGTAATTCTATAATTATTGAGATTTTTTTGATTGTTTTTTTGTTATCATTACAGCTGAGTTTTTAAATTTTTTAGTGTTCATTTAAAATTGAGTTTTGATCACTTTAATGATTTTTTGATTCTGTTATAAGCATAGTTTTACATTCTGAATTTATGAATATCACGTTCATTAAAAAATTGAATATTTCTTCTAAGGTTGTGAATGCTATGGAGCAGGAATGGAAGCAGAGAAATGCCCGCCTTTTTGCCATTATATATATTAATAAGCGACAGTTCAAAGTATCGGAGAATGATTTGATTGTTTTATACGATAATTTACCTTTGGATGTGGGCGACAAAATTAAGTTAGAGAAGGTTATTTTTAAAAAATTTCAAAAATTAATAAATAAATTATAAATATAAATAAATTATTTTTTAAGTGTGTGAAAGGAAAAAATTTGATACTACTTTCATTCCTATATGTTTTCTGCTTATTGATACATGCATCTCTCTTTCTTGTTAATTTTCTTGAGATAATTTTCATCACTGATTCGTTTACTTCCTTTCCTACTGTAAAAAGTAAAATTACTTCTATAGTTAATGAATTGTTTTCACTGTTGAAATATTAAGAGTATTAACAATCTCATAATAGTAAGATATTTGTCCCATTTGTAATTATTTCAAAATTGCATGAATTTCACATAAATTTTTCAATATTTAGCGTTTCTTGATGGAATTAGATTTAATCTGTTTTTGATATGTAAATTGTGATCAAAATCTTTCAGAAATCTCATAAGATATTTGTATTTTTAGATTTTAGCAGTTGGTGGCAAAAATTTCACATTATTTGGTCGACCATTAATACATTCACCTGTAGTAACGGTTAATGCTACTGTTGTTGAAAAAACAACATCTTATCCACAGCTCAGATATTTGATGATCAATCATTCAAAAGTGCGGAGTCTCAACTGTATGTTTTTCTCATTCTTCTCACAATATAATTTTATGATTATTGTTGACAAATTTTATATATTTCACGAGCAAACTCTTCCGTTTATGAAATCATTCTATAAAATTCTTCAAAATTTCAAATTTATAAATCAATTTTTCATTCTCACTTCTTTCAGGGATGAGTCGTGAAACGACGATACTAAGGATAAATGACATTAAAATCGATAGGAAGAATTTGTGATCATGTGATTTTTTTGTATGTATATATTTTGTTAAGTTTTAATTTAAACAGAAAAAAGTTTCGAGGATAACAATCGTTCCGAACGAGAAGTGGAAAATTTAGATTTGCTTATGAAATTAATTTAATAAAATAAATAGTATTTTTCGTATTTAATTTTTGAAGCGCCCATCTAATAATTGATGTTTAAATGATAATGTAACATCTTATTTGTTAGTTAAATTAAAATAATGATAATACAAATGAAAATTTCAATATTACTGCCTCACAATTTATATATTGAATTTTCAAAGACAAAAGAATTTTTGGAGGAATCTATAGATGTATCGATAAGAAAAAAGAAATTTTGCTACAATTGCAGACATTTTTATAGGTATTTCTTGTCAGTGGACATTTGGAGAAAATCATTTGTGACAGGGGCGGATTCGCTATTCCTATAAAAGCGCCTCATTTGACCCAAATTAACCAGTTCCATCCGATTTCTTTGTGAACTAATTTTCTTTTATCTTTTTTTTAAATAAATAGTTTCGGGAGTTACATATACAAAAAAAAATGCATTTTGCACAATGATATTCTGATTCGTAACGTCGAAAGTGTTATCCAATCAATCAATATCCAATAACCACTTATTACAAATATGACTTAAGAGAATAAATAATATTTAAGTGAATACTTTAATGTAATACCTTAGGTAAATGCCCTAAGCATTCTGGTGAACAAATACATTGAAATATGATAGGAAACAGGTTTCATATACGTTACATTTTCTTCTTATTCTATCTACCTTTATCTATAATATATCCATATATCCAAAATTCTATTATCACTATCACTACAGGCATAATCACTAGTATGATCACTATCATAGCATCATAGTCACTACTATGATAATGATAATATATCACGACTGCACATATAATGATTGCTATAAATGATGATGATTCGTTAATTAATCATTCCTAACTCTCGCTTATTTTATTTTTAAATTAATTTTATTAAGATATTTTGGAAACAAATAAATTTTTGATAAAGTGATAAAACAAACGATTGAATTATGTCGGTAGAAAGTGCAACACTTGGAGCAATTGTATTTTCCGGTGCAACACTTCTTATTTGTTTACTTGCAATTGCAGTAATACACAGTGATGTTACATCCATTTGGAGTGAATTAGACTCAGAAATTGTTTCTTTTAAGGTTTCAACTTTTCCTCTCACTTAATTACAACTGTTAATTATAATCAATAAATAATTGTTAATTATGATATTGGAAAGTATTAAAACAATAGGACAAGAGAAAAAAAACCAATGGTTCATTTTTTTATTTAGGTCAAAACAGATGATTTATGGAAAGAAATGATTGGTCTTGGAGCTGGTACACCATCGAATCGTCTACGTCGTCAAGCTAGCTATAATAATTATGATAAAAGTAAAACAAGTGATAGTGGTAGCGGTGATGGTTATGATAATTCTAACGGTGCTAATAGTAATAGTTATGATAGTTCATCAAGTGGTAATAGTGGTAGCAATTATGGTAGTTCAACAAAAGCTGATAGTAGTTACGGTAGCAGTAGTAGTAGTGGTAGCAGTAGTGATACTGCTAATGGATATAATTCCGGTGCTGGAAATTATGGTAGCATACCATCAACTGCTATCAGTGAATCATATGGTGTAAAACCGCAAGAAGGTAACCTTTTTTTTTTCTTTAGCAATAATAAGTAATAAAAAAGATAAAGGTTTGAAAGAATGTGTAATCTTTCGTGCAATTCTCAAAAAAATGTTCAATGTTAAATTTCAAAAATAAAAAAAGGTAATTAATGAAATTTTAAAGCATAATTTAAGCGAAAAATAAAAGTCTATTAATTTTCGATCTTAAAATATAACTTAAAATTCAATTTTAGGGTTGAAATTTCTTTTAAGAAGAAACATTTTTCGTGTAATTATAATGATTTTTTACTCTTCATAATATTACAAAAGAATGATTAAAGTGGTACCCGGTAAAGTGAAGCATAATGGTGAGCAAGAATCTGATACTGAACTTCATTCAAAAGGTTATGCACCTGGTAGTGCACCACCAACAGCGGCTAATACTGATTATAATATACATGTGAAACCACCTAGTAGCGGAATTTTTGTTCCACCAACTCGTTATGGAGGTCAATCCGGAAAGGAGTTTCAACTATTCAGCGGTTCTATCATACCACCAGGTTTCCCGAAAAATGGATGGTGTAGTATGTTTCTGTAATTATCATTTTTTAATTCTCTTCCTGATTTTGAAATTTCTTCATTTAATGATTTTTCCAAGAATTTCGGAACATATTATTTTGAAACGAGATATTTCAAGATTTTAGCAATTTTCGAACTGTTTAAATCCGAACTTTTAGTTGGCGGAAACGGAAAACTTGAGTTCAACTTGCCCTAAGAGATTTCAGAGCGATAAAAGTCCGGTAATTTCAGTGTGCAGTTTGGAAAATACTTGTCCACCAGGTCCACCAGGACCAAAAGGTGAAAAAGGGGCTGATGGTGAAAATGGAATCCCTGGTAAAGATGGTAAAGACGGAATTGATGCGGAAGATGTTCAGCAACAAGGTCCATCTGGATGTTTCAATTGTCCAGAAGGTCCGCCCGGTCCTCCAGGACCACCCGGTCGTCCGGGTATCCGCGGACAACGTGGACCAAAAGGCACACCAGGTTTTCCGGGCCGTGATGGAAATCCAGGACCACCAGGCGATATTGGCCCACCGGGACCGCCAGGTATTTCCTTTTCCCTTTATTTGATATTTTTCTAAGTTTTCGAATGTTAATTTTTAGCAGCACTTGGTTTCGTTTGCAGGATCAGATGGCAAGCCTGGGGAGCCAGGAGAAAAGGGTGTTGATGCTGAAAAAGTTATTGGACGAAAAGGCAATCGTGGTCCACCAGGTGATCAGGGTCCTGAAGGACCACCTGGAGACAAGGGTAAGGATGCGCCACCAGGAGAACCAGGTCCTGAAGGACCTGTCGGACAGCCAGGCTTTCAAGGACCGCAAGGAAGTGACGGTGAAGAAGGTCCAGAAGGTCCACCTGGAAATTCTGGCAAAGATGCCGAGGTTAGATTAATCAGTTTTAAAACAAAATAAAAAATGAAATGAATTATTCCATTGGTTAAATTTCAAAGTTCTTTCAAATACAGAAATTCAATTTATATAATTTCTCCATCGGTTAAATTTTATAGTCTATGAAATCTGGCGATTTTAGTATTGTCCATGTCCACCGCGTGAACATCGATCACGTCTTGGTTCCATAAGAAGTGATGATAATGAAGGCAAGACGGAAGAAGTAGAATCTAAGAGCGATGATGCAGGTGGACAATTCGGAAAAACCGATTTTGACAGTGGCAATAAAGGATACAAATCACGACGTACACTGCTTTAAAATTAATTTATAATTAGCATATTCCACTAATTGCTGTGTGCCGTATTTCAGAAAAAATATTCCTCAAGGATCTTTTTTATACATATCATGAAAGTCCATTTCATGGAATATTTAAATAATATTTCAAGTATAACTCCCCTTTCTTCATGCAAGATTCTTTGATCAATCGATATTGATCATAGAAATGGAAATATACCAAGGAGCAACTTGTACATTAAATTGAAAAAAATAATAAGGTCAACCGATATACATCAATTTTTGTTCATTAAACAGTATAAAAAATATTTTTTAAAAAAAATATCTCAAAAAAATGTTTTTCTTACTTTATTCTTTCTCAATACAAAAGAAGTTAATTTTGACAAAAAAAAGAGTGAATTAACATTTCAAAATTGTTAAATAATTTATTATTAATTAACTTTTATACAATAAATCATCGATCATTTTCTTTCGTTTCTTCAATGGACAATTTATTTCGAAATAATCCACAAGATCAGTGTTCTCTTCCACAAAAAGATTCTTTTGTGTTTGTCTATTTTCACTATTTAGGATACAATTTTGCTCCAATTCCTAAAAATTAATTTTAATTTTGCTCCAAAATTAATTTTTAATTTCATTCTAGTAGAATTTTATAGTATATAAGATAAAATTTTATAGATAGTAACTTATTTTATAGTATATACTTTCGTCATACATTATTAAATTTGCATGAAAATAAGTGTTAGTGGACCAGGGATAAGTTAAAGTATAGTTTGAAGTTTTTGCCTCGTAGAAATAAGCAGCACTGGTGCAATTCATTGCAAATAGTTGTCGTGACTTTAAGCAATTCTCGAAGCATTCCATAAATGATTGTGTTGTTACAACAGCTTCCGCAAATCCAACCAATATCATTTGTGGAAAACGATTTATACTTTGACATTCGTTACTGAAAAATTAAATTTAGAAACTGCAAAAATTAAAAAAGCTAATCGTTCTTTTCTTTGAATGTTAGCTAAAGAAAAAAATAAAAACAAAAGTAAATTTACCTAATTAAATCATCGTTAACACAAATTTTTTCATAATAATTACTATCGGAACTTTGCTTTAACTGTCTGGTATTTCGTGATGTTACTGCTTCACCAAATAAGCTACAACCAGTTTCGCTATAATCGAAAGAATGACACTCAAAATGACGTCCTTTATCATCCTGTTAATTTCATTTTAATTAATTACGTGGATTTATCTGTAATTGTTAAAGAAAATAATAATAATTAGTCCATTCGCCTTTTTTTTTTAGAATTAAAATTTTAATAAAAATACTACAAATAACTTTTCTTTCATAAGTAAAATTTTTTTCACCAATTTTTTCCAGGTAAATTTTTGAATTTAATTAGCTTAATAGCGATTGTTTAATCAAAAAATTTAACCTCATTTTTCATTAACTTTAGACTGCTAAATTTAATTAAGGAAATGCTTACTTGCATGTATTGAAATTAAAAATTGAAATGAACATACGATATTGTTAGTACATGCATCGAAGCAAGCATCCAAATTATAAGCCTTTAAATCTCTCCGATTGATACTATCAAGCTTAAATCCTTGAGTTCGCAGATATTTGACAACTTTGCCTTTTTCACAGGTATTTTTATTTGCACCGTCTTTTATTAAATCATTTAGTAGCACTTTACTGCTTATTTTTTCGTCTAAAAATTTAAATTTAATTAATAACAGTAAAATTACTTCCGGTTAATTTGACTACTGTAAAAGAAACTTTTTATTTTTTTTTTTTGGAATTACTATGTAAAATAACAGGCCTTCGGAATTTGTTCGTTTCGATTTAATCTTCTTTGCATATTTCAAATCACATCCATTAGCAAAAGTTGGCTCCAAGTATGAATGATCATAGTACTTGACCAATCTACAAAAAGAAAAAAAGTGAAATATCAAACAGATTTCGAAAATTTGAAAAATCTTAAAATATATGCTAAATTTCAAATTCAACTTTACTCTAATTTAAATCAAAAAACTGCAAGTAATGGAATTATACGAAATATAAGATTAATATAAGCCTACTAACCTTTCAATATAATTGTCGTTAAAAAAACATGTAAAAAAATTTCAAAAAGAAAACCTATCTTGATGGTAGCTGATCGCCTTGATGAGCAAAAAAATCACAAATCTAAAAATGAGTTAATTTAAAAAATTTCAAATTTCTTCTAGCATATAAACTTCTGCTGAATTCATACAAAGTTAAATTTAAATTGAATGAAATGCTGCATTCTCATGATTTTTTCAATTAATTAAATATAATCAATATCGATTAAAAAAAAAATTTAATTCAAAAGATTCCAGTTGTAAATTATGCAAATTTTCAGAATTTGATATTGATAATTGATAAATTGTTTGAATTTTCAAAATATCAAAATACTTTTACAAAATTAAACAGCTTTTGTTAAATTTCAAAATATAAACCTTATTAGTAATATCATAAACTAATGAACGACAACTGTAAAAATCATTTTGTGATTGCATGCATCGTTTCTTGCATTCCTCGAATTGCAAATTTGATCGCCGTTCATACGGTTGTGCATTAACAATAATACATTCATTGTAAACTCGAAAACATACATCACCTGAATTATGATAATGAATTATCAAATATCTGCTGATAATGACTTATCGAGTGGTAATGAATTATCAAACATCTGCTGATAATGACTTATCAAGTGATAATGAATTATCAAATGTCCACATATATTAAAAAAATTGACAAAATGAAACATTTTAAGAAATTTTAGTTAATTTTATTGGAAAAGGAAACTAACAATCAAGAATAATTATAGACAAATATGTATACAAACAATAGTTCACGTACTTAAATCAGGTTTACCAATGATCATATCACGTTGTTGATTGACTGATATAGCATTTTCAGTAGTGAAGAGCTAAAACTGTATTCTATATAACTTTATAACTTTGTAACTTTTATTCTATATGACTTTAAATTATTATAACCTTAGGTTAAATATTTATTATTGAAGGAAAAGAATAAAATTCAAGCAGTAACAAAGAGTAATATTTTCCCAGTAAAAAGATAAAGAGAATCTTACTGATAAAATTGCTTAATTTAATTTCTCGTTGAATAAGTAAGAGAATAAATTAATTGGAAAAGTTACTCTTCTATAACTGGTTGGATAACCTTCATCTCTGTATTTAGAATCTTTAGCTTCGTTTGATAGAATTTCCGTTGATAGACTGCTTCCAAATTCTGTTGCACGCTTTTTTTCCGTACTGTATTTTCATTTTCTTTTTTTTGTAAGGAAAATGAAACTTTTAAATTTCTTGAAATTTAAATTTTAATAAGTAATTTCAAATTGCTCTGTATGATCAAAATGATTATCTCTTACATCTCTTTTAACTTCCACATTCAAAAACAGTACTACAATAAACGTGAGAGAAAAAATTTTCATCATTTATTAACAATCTAATTAATCAGTAAATAAAGTTTATAAGATTTAAAAATTTTCAAAAAAGAAATTCATACTTGTCTTCATCCATCAAATTTGTATCATCGTATTCATGTTTCTCACTTTGGCATTTTTTGAAGAATATAAGAGTAAGTAAACATAAACATAGACATGGCTTCATCTAAATAAACAAAAACAAAAACATTTTTTTCTCTTGTAGAAATTCACAGTTAATCATAACAAATAATGCAAAATAGAAACTGATAAAATTATCATTTCAAAGAAAAGAAGAGCCAATTACTGATAAGTTAGAAGCGAATTACTGATAAGCAAGGAAGGAATCTTCTTTATAAAACAGATTTGCTAACTTAAAGGTAGGAAAATTATACGAAAGATTGAAATCATTCTTTTTCAATCGTCGAGCGATTATTAAAAAGGTGATGTGATGATTGGAAATATTTCTTTTTCTCTCTAATTCATTAAAATCTATTGAAAGAGAGAGAGAGAGAGAGAGAGAGATGCATGATGACATGTCTTAAGGTCTTGATCGGTGGTAAAATGACAATAGCACACGGATATTTGACCCCAATTACACGTTAATCAACATTTTCATTACATCCTTTTATTTTGCCTTTTAAAAGCGCTGATAATGGCTGATAATGAATGATTTTATTGGATGAGAAAAATGATTGTCTGTTCAATTTATTCAATCTTTCCTCCTATTGTACTTTCTTAATTTTATTATTTGAAAATATTTGTTTATCCTTTTTCTTCTTTTATTTCCTATATATTTTACAAAGAAACTTTAACGAAATTGTTTTTATATTTAATCAAATTCAAATTCATGAATTATAGATGGTTAATACACAAGATAAATTTAAAACAAACAAATGAGTGAAATGCATCACAGCACTGATCTTTAATTAATAGTGAAACAGTACTTTAATTAATAATTCAACATCAACTACAATAATTAAACATATAATGCGTTAAACTTTTGAATAACTTCCTACCTGTTTCCTCTCTCTCTTTCTCTCTAACGACCTCTCTCTCTCACTCTACACTATATGACACGAAAATTATCGAATGATTCTTTCTTCAATGTTCAATGTTGAATTTCAGAGTAAGTGAAATTTTTAAAAGTATATGAAATGTCCATTTCGTTTTTTTTTATGCACTCTGCGTTATATTTACATGATTTATTTCCAACTTTTTTGTAAAAGAAAACAAAATTTCCACCGGTAGCGTTTCAAAATATGTATGAAATATTTACAATTATGAAAAGAAGCAAAAGATAATTGAATTTGATTTTTGCGTACAATACAATCGCCCTACATTTCTCTTAAGACCTGTGTCATATCATTTCACATGCAACTTGGAAGGATTCGAAATGCAAAAAACGTGAAGAGACAAATAAACAGCTGAACAAAAATTGTGAAAAATTGCATTTAACCTCAAATAGGATAACCAATACTCCCATACGGTATTCCATTTTTTTTGTTACAAAATTATTTACCAGGAGATTTCATGGAGATGTTCGAGATTGCCTGAGTAAGATGAAATGCAGAGAAAACAAAATATAATAGTGCTTTTCAGAAAAAAAGGCATGAGAATGGAAGAGGATCCGACGTGGTCTAATGAAATTTTTTATGAAACAGGTCCAAGTTTGAAAATATATGAAGCAAAATGAAAAATCCCTTATTCAAGCTCTTTCAGTGAAAAAATTACCAGAGTAACTATATTTCCTAAATTAAACCATGCCATTACAGAATGATGATATATGTAAGCCATAATTTCGCCAAAAGAGAAAACCTGATGGACTAAACAGCAAATGAACACATACATAAGTAAAAATAAGTAAAAATAAAGAAGCTTAAATGTATATAAGCATATAACAAATTTTTCATATCAAGAAAAGCCTGATAAGAAACAGCGAAACGCAAGAGTATGAACACAAGAGTATCTAGATATTTGGAAAACTTTCTATACATATTCAGTTTTAAATTCTCTAAAACTAGTATTTAATTAAATATATCTTCCAAGTTTTACAGAAAAAAGTTACTGTATCATTGTTTTCACGGTCTTAGCTTTATTTATAAATGATTTAATCCCAACTTCAATGAAAAATAAGGAAACACAAAATATAGAAAACATTGGAAATTGGTTGCTAAATAATACAAAACGAAAAAGTGAAAAGATTAGCTATAAAGATTTATAATTTTTAATGAATGTCCAAAACGAAAGCACAGTGATCTTTAGATTCGTATACCTATAAATATACTTTAGCATTAACTAAAGTATATTTATAGGTATAGTTTCAGAAAATCAATGCTGATAGAAAACGATAACATTACTTCTACATTACTTTCTGCAGTGATTCAATTAGAAACTCGCTCCAAATGAAATTTAAAATTTTATTTAATTAGTAAATGAAATCAGCCGAGCCGTGGTCTTTTGACCGATACTGTTTCACTATAGTGATTGGAATTTGATAATGAATTGCCGTTGGATAACATATGCCTTGCAACCGTTGCTGCCAAATACGGGCATTCGTTTTCTAGTGCGACCCAGTCCTACAGAAAACGCTTTGTAAGCACAAGGACAATTTTACGTCGTAATATGATTTTTAATGGGAAATTGTGAAGTAAAGATGAAATATAAGGAGCAGTTAGTAGTGTTCTCAATAACAACACACAGGCTTCGATAAAATTATTAAATGATTTGAAAGTCGACTACGTAATACACGGTAACACATCTCTCTCAAAATAACAAAGACATATGGTTGCGATATACCTCATTATCGATAATATAGTTGCGATGTTTTTGCAGTAAATTCAAAATCTTCCACTTCAAGATGGACGCATTGTACATGTCTGCAGCTCGAAGTCGTTCACAAAAATTGTTGGGTGACAGGTCCTTCACCAGAGATTCCTGGCACAAATTCTTCAGACGGTCCAGACAAAATCTAAAAAACCCATTTAATTTAATGCATTACGAAATCATAGTAGGAGAATGAGAACAAGGTCATTTGCGCTTTAAAAGTGAAAAAAAACCGGTCTGCAGCAGCTAAGATTTCTATCGTCCACTTCGATATTTCCGAACAATTGTCCTTGTAAATGTATTCCAGAACAGATGCCATCGTTTCCGGGGATATATCTTCCAAAATTACCTAAATAACTAAACCATTTTTTAAAAGGGCAAAGCTGTTGCTACGAAAATGATCAATGATGAAAATAAAATAAACCGACCTCTCCACTCAAACTTTCTTGATTATTCTGGTCTCTGAACATTGCTTGGAAGAATGGTGACCGTGCTGAGAGGACTGCTTTGTGACATTTAAAGGAACGCCGGCCTACATGAAGGGTAAAATCTGAAAAGTCTCCACTATCCAATAATTGACCCAAATCGCGTCCTGAAATAACAAATAATGAATACTAGTAACAGGAGAGTTTTTCGAGCTTTTCAAGCAAAGTTTTCGAAAATTTCGGCGTTTATTGATCTACACTTCTGAATCACAGTAAAATATGCACAATTCAAGGATTATAAAGTAATAATGACTTTAAGTCGGAAGTTTCGGGTGATTCTGCATTAAAAAACACTATCCGAATAGACTATCTGAATAGCAATATGACATGAAATAAAAATGTGCAAATTGAATTCCCAGAACTTACCCATAAAATGTGGATCAAGACGTATCCTCATTTCATCGTTGATGCACAAGGATGTCGAAGAACCACTATTCCTGCAAAACGCATCCACATCAGGTTCTAAATCAGTACAGTTATGATCTCCATACACGGTTAACTCCACACCAACAGTCAAGACATCATCCGGTAAGAATTTAGCGACACGGCTCTGCAAAAATGCAAGATAAGCTTCAATAAAAAATTCAAAAATAATCAAAAACTACTGCTATTCTTCTGCTTGTGTTTTAATCAACGACATCGGAACAACATGAGAAGAAAATTAAATAAAGTTATGCTTGCATACTTTATAAAGAAACCTTTAAAGTTTCAGTGGAAAAGAACTTTGATGCAGTAACGATCCCACCACGATTGATAGTGACAACATTTTTGTTTAGTGCACACCCTCGCGGACCATCCGCAGCTTCGATGTAAAAGTTTACTCGAAAACGGAGCTTTGTAGATGGGCATTCTGAAATACAGCTGTTAATATTTTTGAAGACTGCATTAAACGTAGCAGCATTGTAGTCAAAACATCAATGTCGATTTATCCATATTAGTGATCAATATTAACTTTGTAGGCAAATTTTTTGAAAATGAAGGTAAGTTCGATTAGATTTTCTGCCCCTAGAGTACTAATATTCAAGCTGATCTACCTGATGCGATTCATAACTTACTGAAAATCTGAAGAAATAAGGAAAGATATCCTCGACATTCTTCATCTTTACCACACGGGAACAATTTCAATCGGAATCGATAATCGTAGTCCGTAGAACCGAATATGCTGAAGAATTTGTAAACTTACTCAACGCATTATGTACGCTGTCAAAAAACTTAAAATTTTACTCAAGCACTTCAGAATTCTCAATTCTAGGATAAACATACAGATTATAAAAAATTTTCAAAAAGATTTGAATTAAAAACAATGTTTTGAAGCACAAAAATTAAAGAGAGCTAAGGACGTACCGATCCTGGAAAGTTAATTATGCCTAAAATGAAGCAAAGCAGATGTGAAATTTAACAAGTTCTTGACTTGCCAATAACTCATTCTTAATAATAAGCGATTTCTGCAGTTTTCAAAAGCAATACTCAAATTGCATACTACGCGTCGAACATAGCTCGATAAAAACTTTCCTGAATGATATCAAAATATACTGTAAATAACACTCCTAAAACTAACTTTGATTCAATGAAATCACCCGGTGATGACAATTCTTGTTGCGCCGAAAATTGTGCAATGCTCCATTTATGCATGAAAACAATAGTATCCATTTTCGTAGCACAAGCTGATATGTAGACAGCACCATCCAGATGTCGACATAAGCCGCTATTGCCACCTGATCCATACGTTCCCGAATTCTGAGAGTTTTCTGTACCACCAGCACGTTGTTGCGATAATTCACTGCTATACTCTTCCAACATCTGCAATAATATTGAAAACATTTAAATTATTCATACAATACGTAGCCTGCATTTAAAGTGTTTCATATGAGATTTTGTGTTTTTCTTACACACTGAGCAAGCAAAAATATGTGAAAAGAACTGCTTTGTGATATTCTATCTATTCACTTAAATGGTTCTTTACTTTCCCATTCTTCAATTGTAATAACATTAACATTTCAAGTAAAATATCCCCACAATTTCATCTAATAAAAAAAATTTGTTTAGACTGATCTTATTATAATGATGCCGAGGACACTAAAGATAATTTCCTCAGGTGCTCTTATCAGAACAGAGCATAAATCCCGCTTTTGATCAAAAACATCAGAGAGAGATAGAAATCATTCCAGAAAAATCTAACAATGTCAGATTTATATTGACAAACTATTTACATTTAAGTGTAGCAGGATTCCAATAAGATGTTTCGTAATTATTACAAATTTAGTACTTGTCTGTAGAACATATCAATAATCTAATGTATTCAAGTTCGTGAAATTTGTCAAAAACTTCATTAATTTAGGAACAATATTTTAAGAAATTCTATTTTTGAGTTAGAAAATGCTTCTCTAAAACTCCTGAATGACTGTTCTTTTTTGTTGAGAAATCTTATTTCATAAGAACAATATGCCATTATTTGTTTGTAATTAACTCAATGATCTAAAATACTTATAAAGTATAAGGTTTGGTGTAAATTTTGTTAAAAAAAAGATTAAACAGTGGCTAGGTAAATTTGACAATCAAAACATAAATATGGCCACAACTTCCTAAAATCAAAAATTTTATTCGAATTTTACTGACCGAGATAGCAAACCCAAAATAATATTGATGGATATATAAAAAGTTTTAAGCTTAACTGCAGAAAAAAACCTCAAAAATTTTTCAATTTAGACAGACGCTAAAAATAAACAAACGCTTGAGGATATATCTGTAAAAACGATCAATCCAAAAATTGGGAAAAATTGTACTTAATACGAACTTGGAAACGTTCCAATGTAATCCTGAAAAAATCCTAAAACTTCCACGATAGAAAAAATGAAATGAAAAATATATGAAATATAGATAGCTTTCGGAGGGTAAATCAATTAATGTGACAGATTCTTTTAAAATATCTATTTCACTGCAAAAAAGTCACAATTCAGTATAAAAGTAAAACAAATTTGAGGTTTAAGAGAAATCCTACGAAGAATGAAACAGCTAAAAATTTGAAAAAAAGAAAATCAAGAAGACAAAAGTCACTACTGATATGAGGGAAGATGAATTCTTGAAAATCACAACAAGATAGCGTCTTCCGCGAAAAAAAACAAAACATCAAGTACAGCAATGGCAAAAGTTTAAATCAGTTCGTAGTAATCTGGTATTTTCATAATTTTCGTAAACTCCACTTGTATCTTATTAAAGTACAACCAAAAATTTCAATAGAATTAGAGATTTTCCGATATTTCACAAATTTGCAGATGTTAATTATCGATTTTGATGCTTTGAGTTGCGAAGTTCTTTAAAAATAAAGTGCCGTTAACCAACCAACGACAAAACGTATTAGGAATGAAATGATATGGAGAATTACACATGATAAATTTTACCTAAATTTATACAAATTCATAAATTAGATAGACTTTTCATTCCCTTGAATTTCCAGGCACTTTTTTTTCGAGAACAGAGAATGGTTTTAAATTCCAACCTTTATTACCTCTTGTGAAGTTTACGGAAAAATAATCGCTCTGGTCTGGTCGATTGACGGAAAATAAGATGACGAGCTCTGATTTATCGAAATGGAATGCAAGAAAGATAGTTGAAATTTCAAAACCATTCCTTCAATCGTTAAGTTACAAGAAAAGATAAAATCCGGTGAAGTAACATCATTGTTATATCTTTAACATTTTAATGACGTTACAGAGTCATTGTCATGCACAGATGTGCATATATGATAATTTTTAAAATATTCTCAGCTATTATTGCTAGTCAGTCAGAGAGTTATCATAAATAGCAAGTCTAAGATCGTTTGATCTTAAACTAAATCTCAAATCTCTCCCCTCCATCATGACCCCTTCTACGATACCTAAATATTGAATGGCCGAACCTAGAAATCTAGTGGTCAATAATAAAAAGCGGTGAGTACAATGATGAATAACGAACAATAGAGTGGAGACGGGAAGTAACGGGAAGATATCCGAGGGTATAACCATTAACATCTGGTCATCCAGTAATTTAATTAGTAATGATGTAAACACAATATATTAACGATTGGAATTATCTGTTCGTGTCGATTGGATTAACGATATGTAATTATTGATTGACCAACACAGTTAACTTTGCACTTTTACTTAAATAAACAAACATAGACAAATCTTTTCTCCTTTTCTTCTTTCGCTTATTCGAATTTTACTTGTTTTTGTTTTTTTCTAATTCTTGAAAAATAAATTTAAAAATAAAAAAAAATAATGAGAGAATTTGTCCTCATCCTTCCTTTGGTTTCTAGAATTTTATAAAAGGATTTTTTTCTCTAAGGCATAAATTTTGAATTCTCTTCAATTATTATGAGTAATCAAATATGATTAAAGATTAAGTATTAACAGTAAATTGATAGATTGTTTACTGTATATTTATTTCACTGCAATGCGGAATTGGTAATCGTTGATTTCAAGAGATTAAAATCTGGTTAAGAAAATATGGTATGAATTATAGTCCAGCTAATTAAACAGGAGTCTAAACAGTATAACAGTCACTGCCTTTCTCGTTTTACATTCAAATTTTCATTATAATCTTTTCCGTAAATTCAAAATTTTCTTTTACAAAGAATTTTGCTGAAAATGTTAGAAGTAGCATCCGAAAGAATCTTACCTTCCCATAACATAACATTTCTTATCAAACGGGTCTCATAAATGCATGATAGTTTAATCATCTATCTCATGAAAAGTTAAATGCCAAATTCACCTTTCAATCAAACAACATATTTCTTTGCATTGTAGCTGTAAATTTCTATCGTTTCCGGGTCTTCCTTCAAATATTCAAATAGTTTTAATTGAATGGTATAGTTTTCAATGAGATGTTTGATAGTAACGATCGGTCAGTTCAATGACAAGTTTTTTGCGCTGAAAAACCTGATATCACCTCATTCAATGCAATGATATCAGGTTTTTTCAACACAAAGACTTTTTTTTTAGCGAAATTCGAAATTTAAAACTTAAAACCCTTTAAAACTTTCCGCTCGTTTCACTTTTATTTGAAGCCATATTAAATGGATGAAATAAAAAGGAGAGAAAAAAATTTTACACAATGGAAAGCAGTAAATCGGAAGAAGTTTTCTTGTGTGGATTTTCATAAGCTTAAGAAAAACTTGTTTTTCACATTTTCCATTTCATTCAATCAAGATTCACCTTCTTTCCCCTATTATTTAATTACTTTCCATTTCACTTCTTTCAACTTTCTATCCTCAATTCTTTCCAGTGAAACATTGTGCAGAAAGGCGCATTTGGTCTTATTTCTGAGATGTTTAATAAGTTGAATTTTATTTTCCCTAAACTTTATTGCATTACGTCTAACAAAAAAAACGCCAGATTATTAAAGTTTTAATTAGAACAAATGAAATTATCGGTAGCTTTATTTCCTTTTCATTTTTAAGCGATTTGTAGTGAATAAAATAATGATTGATTGTTATGAGTTTATTTTTTATTTTTTCTTTTGTAATTTTTGGAATGGTAAACTAATGAATTTTGCGCAGCATTTCGACGACCTAAATTGGAAAATTGGTGAAATTAATTCAGTGATACAAAAGAATTCTATTTTTGTTAGAAAATTTTTGAGATTAATTTAACAAAATAATCAAAAATTATTGAATATATGATTTTTTTTAAACAAAAGCAGAAAATTAATTGAAAAAAGCGAAGATTTATTTATGAAAATTTTAAATTCATTTTTAATGTTGCCATAAATATCTTTTTACTAAGAGAGTTCTGGCATGACTAAATTCAAGATGATCCGCTCAATTTTCACTATTAGCATTTTTTGGTGTGATAAACTTCGACTTATTAGATGCCTGATGTTTGATCACTTTTAGTTGTGAAATTAATTCTTGCTTGAAAATCACAATTGCTTAAACCATTTCTAACATATTACCATTGCAATTACTTACATTTTCACAGATTAATAACATATTTGATTTACATCTATCAAAAGAAAAAAAAATTGTGGCAGTATACGGAAATGAATTCAGGAATTTCTCCATTCTTAAAAATAATGAAAAGAGCTTTTAAGAACTGACACAAAATTATCATGTTTACCACAAAAGAAAAATATTGCCAGTCATGATCGTTGTTGAAATATTCAACTATTCTTAATATACATTACATTTTTTCTATCATTAAATGAAAGAAAAACAGAAACCCTGAAGATTATCGTCATTTAATCATCAATTTTTCTTTCGAATCATTTGATCTATCGATGAATTAGTCAATCAGCCTGTTATTTTTCAATTTACGAGAAAATTATTGTCAATTGATAGAGAGAGAAATTTAAATTCATATACGTAAAAAGACATTATCCAAAATATCCTTCTCAATATCCCAATCTATCAGCTCATACCATTGTCCGAATTTCATTCAAATCACTAAAATTAATTCTTTAAATTTCATGATTTAATTTTCCATTATCATTCGTATCATTTTTCAATTATCAATGAAATATTTTCAATGATTCTTGTTATATTCTCGATAAGGATGTTAAAATACATATATATATTTATAAAGTAGTAATTATTAAAATCCAAACAGGTACCTGTATCTTTTTTTGTTCCTTGAAATCTTTTGTAAAATTTCTAATCTTTAATTATATATTGATTACATATACATTCTTGCATTTCAAATTCTTTTTTAATACTTATAGTTATCATGCAATAATTTTCCATATTTCTCAAATATTTAGTCAAAGTTACCGAAGAAATAATTGTATAATAAGGATCAATAATAATTACGGTATTTGTTGTTGATAAATATAGAGAACATAGTATTTCTTGTAATTTCAAAAATATCATTTTTAAATGATAGATAGGTAAAAATTTATTAATCAAATTTAATTTTAAATGAGCGGTAAAAATATTTTTGCACATTTCCTTTGACAATAAACATAGAATTTCAATGTTTCATTATTATATTTTCACGCATCTCTATATCCATGAATTCTACTCAATTTAATTTCCAATTGAAACGATATCAATTGATAACATTTTATAAAGAGATAATGAAGACTTTCCAGTCTCTTTCTCTCTCCGTTTTTAAACTGTCACTTGAAGGAAAAGTTCCTTTAATGCTCACTGACCTAATCAAATCCAATTAATTGATAGTTGATCTTTATCACTTCTACTCCTTCCTGCTACCACCTTCTTGTTCCCTTCATTTTATTTCTAATCCGACATTCTCTTCATTTTCTTCTTATTCTTATTACTACCTCCTTTCTTCTTATCAGTAAGTATCTTTTTTTATGATAGTCTATTATTTGAATTTTTATGATTTTGACCTCATAAAGTGAACCGTTTGATATGTATAATCCTCTCATTGGATGGTATTGTAAAATTTTAATTCTTTATTTGTATCAATCACGTCCTATTAAAATTATTATCAATTTGAATCGAAAAATTGCACATACAAAATTTTACTAATTAATATTAGCATGCTGATCGATCTCTTGACTCTCTTAACCTTTCGAGGAAGCCTAGTTGTTTAATGTTGCGGTTATTTTCTCTTCCCTTGAATTTACTATTTGATTGCATATTGAATATTTTCAAAATATCTTTAATTATAATTATCATTGCCTAATGAGAAGAATATGGCTTCAAAAAATCAATGCTTTTTCAAAATAGCCATTATCGTAGAATATTTTTTATTAGATCTGATCGTGCACATGGAAGAGTTATTTGTAGAAAGAATGTTATTGTAATTTAATCCCTTCTTGCTCTATTCGTGGGAAATTATAAAATATGTCCCAGTTTTAGTAAGTGATATAAACGATAGATAGGTAGAGGATGAATTTATGAAAAATTCGAACTGTACAATTTGTTGAGCTTTCATGCTGTTTAATTCAAAATTCAATTCATCCAATCTTCTCTTTCAATCTATTTTTCAACAAGAGTGAAAATTGAACAGATTGGAAAGGTTCAAATATCAGATAGAGTGCCATTTCAATGTGTTGTGCTCAATTCAATTGTTAAAATTAGAATAGGTAAAAATTGTTGTATGCGAATTTTCTATTGAAAAATTCGTTAACTTCAGGAATATTATTTTCATTATAATTTTATAACTTCAGCAGTTCATATTCATACATCTTATTCGTTGTTATCTTATCAATAAAAATTTCGGTTATTTATCATCGCTTTATTACTTCACAAATAACGAATACTATTTTCTTTTTTTTTTGCTCCTCAACTATTTGTTCATTTCATTCACTTAATTTTTTCAATCAAAAATTTGTTAAATGAGATTTCCTGTCGGAGTTCAACTCAAAACGGAAATTTTAAATGATTTGAAAAATCTGAGAAATGTGGAAATCTGTCATTTATTTACACTGTATTAATATTGTATCATTTGAAAAGAAAAAATAAACTTAAAATTGTGATTTTCTTAAATTCTTTCAATCATTTAGCATTTGGGTTTCATGTTATAATAATTGAAAGATAAGAGTGGTTAAAGGTGTAAGAATTTATCATTGCTGAATTCTATATTATTCATTGAACTTAGCATAAGTAAGGAATTTTAAATCTAACTTACAACACATTTTTAACTTGAAAATCTTATTGTAAAAATTATATACTTCATAGAAATCTTCCTGGTCTAAAATGCTACAAATTATCAGAATTTCTTTTTTTTGCGAATTCTAGATTGTTTCAAAAATTTCCTGTAAAAGCGAAATAGTTTTTTTTAATATAATTTATTGTTAATTTTTTTGAAGTTATTATTATTATGACGTGAAATTAATGAAAAGTTAATGATTGTAATGATAAAGAAGTTAGTTTTGATCAAGTTAAAAGTTTCTGAACATTGCATTTAAATTCATTGTTATTGTTTCATTTACTGATTAAAATTCGCAATTTTGTCTGCAAATTGTTAGCTAAGAAAAATAATGATAAATTAATTATTATATGATTAGGAGAAAATTTACAGAAAGTTTGCTCCATTTATTTCCATAGAATTACAAACTATCATATTTACAATGCAAGTGATTGCATTACATTTGGAAGAGAGTATCGTATTAGACATTTTTTTGTAATTATTATCATATCTTCATTGGAAAGCCGGATATGTTCACGTTTTAGCGTTCACGTCACCTACCATATTGCATGTTACAGATTTATTTCTTTCAAATTTATCATGCTTCTTTACAGAAATGCGATGGTGTTAAAGAGCACTGGAATATTTTGTTCACAAAATTTGTTTTTTATTATGACCGGTATTGTCATTGTAAGTTATTTTGATTAATTGATTAAATTTTTAACTTGTACTAAATTAAATATTATCGTAATTTACAATGCGAAAGAATTATTATTCTTCATTTTTGTATTTTTTCTATAAATTGTATGCTTGTAGAGTTCAATACGTAATGTAAAAGCTATACCAATTGATAATTCTCTGATAGATGCTGAAACAATCAAAGGTGAGCATTTGGTTTTAAATTTATTATATTTATTTTATAAATTGCTTTTATGTTTATTCTATAAACCGATCATGTACAGATCATGTATCATGTACGACGTACAGAGACGCGATAATCCGGTCAGCAGTTGTCGGCGATCTTTTGTGATCGTGATAAGATTGACTCGGAAATAATTCTGAGTTGAATGACTTCTATTCTATTTACGTGGAATCAAACTGCTGATAACTGTATCACGCAGATGTTACACGTGATTTGCATCTCAAAACCTTCATTCGAACAGATTTAAGACATACAATAATACGACATAAACATTTCTATAATATTCTGGAGAGTTATAAAGATGATATAATCCGATCAAGGGAAAGGGGAAATGATTTTACCTCAGTGATAACCGCCTTAAGAGAAATTCTTAGGAATGCTTCTGGTGCACAGAATCTTTATTTTGGTGGAGGGGAAATCTTCTAGATCTTGGATGGTTCTGTAGGTTCTCACGTTACTTCAATGCTCACGTGTACAGTTCACAGATACCAAATGCAATATTAGATCTAGAAGATTTCATAATTACCCTCACGATTTCAACAACATTTGGATGTTTTATTTAGATATCACTCAGTATTATCACTATTATAACATAGATTTTATTACGTTTCATTATTATCATTATTGGTGATAATAGTAATCATAGTTTTTAATTAATATCTTATCATGATTAAATATTATTATCATTGTTTGTAACAATGTATATTTCAAATTTCATAGCAAATATTATTGCTAAACTTATTTTTCAAGATTCTCTAAAATCAGCTAAAAATAAAAGAAACAATCGTAAATTTCTATCAGTTCATTCAACTGTCTAATTAGTTGAAATTATTAAAATCGAATTTAATTATAATTATAAGTGAACAGATTGTGTGACAAATAAAAGCGTTGATTTGATACTTGTGTTGGATGGTTCCGGTTCAATTGGTGATGAAACTTTTCAATTGCTTGTTAGTTTTCATTTCATATGTAAGAGAGATTTTCATCTTAGAAGATTTAATCAAAATTCCGATTCAACTTCATCCACTTCAACCTAAATTAAAATTTTTAAAATGAAAACTTAGTACTTGTTATAGTCAATAAAATTGTTAGAGAAGTAATATATATTGGTGATTATGATAATGTTTATTGATTTTACCTCTCATATCTATTCTTTTCTTAATCTTTATTTTGAGCAGAAATACTTGTACAAATAAAATTTTACTTTTTCAAAATCTATATTAATTTGTTATAGATCAGATTATTATTTCTAGTCATGCAATCCTATTATTTCCGTATTCAATTACAGCTTGATTTTGCGGTGCATATTCTGCAAAGGATTAATATCACGGAGGAAGGTAATCGAATGGGTATTATTCAGTATGCCGAAAATCCCCAACTTGAAATCACACTTAATCAGTACATTCATCCCAATCAGGTTTTTTCGTTTATCCCTTTACTCTTTTTTTTTAATCTCGGAAAGATTTTTGACACATTTCGATATAATTGTCTCACTTCCATTTCATTTGATTAATTAAATATTTGATTAGCACTGACAACTTCCAGTCGTAGAATCCGGCTAAACAATAGCTGATTAATGCCATAAATATCAAATGGTTCTTTCAATAATTCCGGAAACTAATTTGATTTAATATCAAAATAATCAAAATGTAATTAATGATTGCCATTTCTTGAGATTATCTTGCCGTTAGATGGGAAGGTTTCATAAATTTTGTCCACATATGATTATCGATGTACAGGTATTTTATAGCCTAAGATATTATGTAGAAATTAAAACTTATTAATTCACTGATAAGAAGACTATATTTTCTGAGATAGTTGAAGCAAGATAGGTAAAATGAATATTGCTAATAGGAAATTATTAGTTTGAAAAATCACTGAGTGCAATAAGGAAAATTAAATAAACGAAATGATCTTAGTTGTTTAGACATAACTAAAGAAAAAATTTAATCTGAGTGATCATTCTTTTTATCGAACTAACCATAATTTGCTCAAAATATCCAGTCATTTTACGTCATCGTCTCGTCAAAATTCGGAACGTGAAAGTAACCGTAACGGTAACTTAGCCACATTGCCGTTTTCGATGGCATACAACAATAAAAAGATTATGATCGCATTATTTTCTGATATTTCCATTTTTAATGATTACTGCTTATAGATAGTTTCAACGAATAACATATGAAAATCAAATGAATTGTTATTGTATCCAAATATATTCGAAAAACTTTGTAGATAGGTGAAGTTATCTCATATAAAAGTAAAAGTAAGAATTGAAATTGAAATGACAAAAATTCAAAAGAAAAAACGAGATTTGTTGAGTTTAAAAACGATCTGCATGTAATATCGATTGTGTTCTTAGTTTTTTCTATTGATAATGACCGTTAATCATCCATCGTTTAGGTTATGAGTAATTATCTCTTTGCTTAATATACTTTTAAAATTTATTTCCTTTTATTCCAAAGCTGATAGTTACAGCGATAAGATGTTATCAGTGAAGATTTTCTTTATTGAAAGTCATTTTATTTACAAAATTAATTTCTGCCACTTGCAAACTTTCATAAAGTAAAATCATATAAAATTAGTTAAAGATTTTTTTCAAAATAAATTGTTGTTTAGATGGAATGGGCTATCCATCGGATTAAGTATCTATCCGGTGCAACAAATACGGGAGCCGCACTTAGATTTACTTTGGAACGTGGTTTTCAGGTATCGTAATCTTTTGCAATTAAATTAAAGTTTAGAATTTTTTGAAGATTATCATATGATAATAATAATCAGCATTTTTATTCATAAATATCATGCAATTATAGAAATGATTAAAGAAGGAATCTTTTGAGGTAATTGTTTTGATTAATTTATTTCCAATGTTTTGATCAATTTTGAGGATGCACGAGGAGGTGGTATTCCGAAGGTTGCAATAATAGTGACAGATGGTCAGTCTCAGGATAGCGTTGCCGAGAGCGCACAACAACTAAGAGATGCTCACGTGATGCTCTACGCAATCGGTGTTACGAATTTAGTTAACGTACATGAGTTACATCAGGTTATTAATTACTGATAAACATTAATCAGTGATTAATTGTATGCGCGTTTCATTCTGGCAAAAATTCATGAATTCATCACTTTCAAATTTCAATTCATCGCTTAATTGTTTAGTGATAAAATTGAATGTGAAGATTTACTTTACTGGAGATTTCAGATAGCTGGAAATCCAGCAAGAGTGCTCACAGTTGAATCATTCGATGAATTAAGCAGAACCCTTGCAGATTCACTTACTTGGGATATGTGTAAGACTGAATATAGTATGTTTGAAATTTGTTTCTGAAATTTCAAATTATTTTGAAACCAAAAAAAAATTATCTTTATTATATCAGGATTCATTTTTATGTTTTCATTATAGAAATGAATAGTAATCTTCAGAAGTATTTATTTACCTTAGGAAGGCTTATATATAAATATGATAACTGATATGAATGATATAATCGATTCTTCGATATCCAATATATTTGAACAAAATATGCATAACTCTATCAAAAGTATAAGATAACTTTATGAAAATAAATATATTAGCCTAAATAAGTGCAATGAATAGGACCTGGTACACCTGATATAATCTGTGGTCCGGATCGAATTGGAGTGCGAGCATCAACAAGGAATCCATTTGATGGATATGTCTTCATTATGGATCATTTCCATAAAAAGGAATGCCGAGCAGGTCCCGAGAAATTTCCAGATGCTCGAAGTATTGGTATTACTGTTCCATTCACCGAATGCAACATACATCGATATCGTTCAGTAAGTTAAATTTTCTTAATTTGATCATTTATTGATTTTTGGAACAAAATCTTTTCAGGAAATCGTAAAATCATGTTGAAATATTTTTTCTCATAATCAAAATCATCTAATCATATTTTTCGAAAATGCCTAATATATTTTTCTTCACTGGCCTTATTTTGTTTACTTATTATTCCAGTTGAATCCACGAGGTATCTTCGTTGAAATGACAGTTGTCTTCATGTTTCATGCACTGTAAGTAATTTTGATAACTTTTATTCAACTATACAATGAAAAGTAGTTTGTTATTAGCTGATATGGTATTAGCTAATTGATAAAAGATTTTTGTAATTTTTTATAATATTTGTAATTTCGTAATTTTTTGTAATATTTTTAAATTAAAAAATGATCACAGTGCAGATTTATGACGAAAGTTGATCAAATGGTGAAAGTGCAGTGTTTTTATATGGAAGCCGATAAATCCGTATCAGTACCAATGGAAGTGAGGTAAGTTGACATCTTTATGGATTATGTATATTGGTAAATACTTCAATGGAAATGATCAAACAAATTAATTTGTTATTGTGCCAGTAATTTCGGTACATTTGCGCGCAAGTTGACACGATAAAAAATATTGTTAAAATTCTTTTGAAATAGGGTCCAATTAAGTATATGAAGGTTTAGCATCATATATATTATGCAAGAGAGTAATATGAACTTTTGGTAGTATGGTCAGTTACGTCAATTGCGCCATTTCTGATATTATACAAGTCTGTAGGAAACAAAAGCAATTTTACAGTTTTCAGTATATTTTGGTAAATTTTTTAGTATGATTACGACACAATTTCGTGAAAAGATGTATGAAATGCCACGATGTGAATATACGCTCAGGCGAGGATCGTATGATGGACCAATTGTTGAATATGCGCAACTTGGTGAAAATGTTTATCATCGTTGGGAATGTCATGATCAAGCTGATACATTTGGAATGCTTGTACATTCATGTTATGTTGATAATGGTTTTGGTGATCGGGTAGATATTCTGGACGATACTGGGTATGATAATTTATTGTAAATCAGTGATTTCAAATTTACCCAGTCAAATATAATTGAGTAAATGAAAGTAACTAAAACTGAATGAGTCAAAAGCAATATCAACGACGAAACAATAAAAGATCAATGAAGTAACAGAATAAGGTAAACATATATTGTTAGTAATTCACCAATAATGGCATCTTTTTTAATTGTAATTAAAGGGTTGAAATTTTGTTATAGATGTGGAGTGGATCCTGTTTTATTGATGACACCAGATTATGATGAAACCTTGAGGCTTGCAACAAAGCCGTATCATGTTTTTAAATATGCCGACAGGCCGGTATTACAGTTTCAATGTCAGGTATGTCAATCAAAAGATTATAAGTGTTAAAGAGCAAGTGAAAATTTATTAAGCTATTATTCATATTATCAAAGCGTAACAACAATTTCAAATCTTTTCACTTTTTTCGATTAAACTTTTTCACTTAATATCTCAAACAAAGTATCAAACAAAATACCATTGTTATTTAAAATCAATGATAATTATTGCATTTTTCAAATAATAATTCTATCTTAAATTTCAGATAACTTTATGCCTTAAATTTGACGCAGGTTGTATTGGAATAACACCGCCGAACTGTCCAGAATTAGCGTATAATCATGTTCATAATCACGAACATGGTGGGCATGAGCAGAATGAAATCCGTCGTACACGATCTATCCTAGAATCAAATACTTTTGATATCTTCACATCACAATTACACATCCTGGATAATCTACCGCAGTGTCGTAATCCTGACGTTCAATTTCCTTTTCTCTATGTGGTAGGCTATATTATCAGTGTGATATTAAATGTTTTTTTACTAGTCATTATAGCAATAATATTTCTCAGATTTAGTAAGAATGATAAAGTCTGATAGAAAAATGATAGAAAATTTTCATTGTAAAGTTTAAAAAAGATTAAAATGAGTGATTGATTATTGGTGAAATTTCGTTTAAAATTATTAAAAAAATAAATTTAAAAAAAAGCTTAGTCTAAAAAGCTAATTAAGAGTAATATCATTAATTGCTAGCTATTTCTTCCCACATTTATCCAAAATTCTTTTTTACTAATAGATTGAAATTTGCAAGGACGTACTTCTATTCTTTTCTCAATCGGTTATATTATAAAATCTCCCGGTAGTTTTTGGTTAATCAATTTCTTCTTACTGGTTGGTGTATGCGTAAAAAGTGAGATAAGACGGGTATCCCATTTCATTAATTGTATCTTCTACTGTTGCATTTATATTTTACGTGTCTAAATATGTGTAGCACTCTCGATTAAAATGTGTAATATACATAAATGAATTTTAAGTAAATATACAGGATGATCGATCTAAATTCTTCTATCAAATGGCTAAAAAAATGATAAGTAAATTGAATTGAAAAATAAAAAGTAAAAATCCCATGTATAGCTTTATTTTCAACGTTCTTCGTTTTTTTCTTTCACACTAATTGTTAATTTTCTTTTCAGTATTTCATAAAGATGAATTATAGATTGTTCAGTTCCAGCTTAAGTAATAAATCCGTTTAATTTGTTTTATTAGTTTCATTATTGTAAATATCTTAAAGCCATACTATTCCACTTACCATACTGGTAAGCCATACTATTTACTGATAAAGAATGTTAACTTCATTTTTGTGGTTTGCGAAAGTTAACATAAGCTGTTGAATCATTGTTTCCGTTGTTATTTTCCCTTGCCCTTCACATTAACTTGTAAAATCTTTCTGCTTTTTTGGAATAAATTACTCCTACAAGCTTTCATTACTGGATGAATACTTTTTATTGAAATTTAGTTCAAGAATTTAAGTGATTGAAATGCATAAAAATGTGAAGTAATTTCATTTGAATTAACCAAACAATTATGCAATTTGAAATTTAGAAAGAAAAGGATTAGTAATAACAAGCACTTAACATTTACTAATCGATTTATAAAAAAAAGTATTGCTATTCCCATAAAATGAGATTTCTTAACAAATTGTTTTAAAAAGAAAGACAGGATTTATAATAAGGAAAAATGAAGAAAATCGCAAAAATCCAATCAAATAATACTCAATATATGATTATTAACAAAGATATTTATTGGATTTTAAATCCTCAATTACTCATTTAGCATAAATGATACAAAGGAAAATGTAAATTTAAATTAAGTACATGCTAAGTATTTCATAGTGTATAGTAACTTAGCATGATAATATAAGTGATACTTCTGCAACATATGCGACAATATATTAATTAAAAAGGTTCTTCAAATGTATGCACAGTTGACTAGAGCAAAGATTCACTCTTGGAAATCAGCAAACTTTTTTCATAATCCGAACGAAGTGTTCAGAGTCAACGAACTATAATTTAATGTTGAAAATAGAAGAATATTTAACATAAGAGAAGACTAGGAACGAATTAGGAAAAAAAGAAAATTAGTATGTCAAATCTGTACTTTTTTGGATTTTAAGAGTATAAAAACTCAATAAATGGAGACAAAAATTAAAGCTTGATTGTAAAAAAAAATTTAGAATGAAATTTATACATTAAACGATTGTATTCTAGAATTTCTAATGTAGCTTAGAATTTCTCACTAGCTTATCCATTTTCAGTAATGAATGATTTAAAATCATTTAAGAAATCACATTCCTTCTCCTTAAATCCGCTTTTGCATCAGCAATTTCCTTTTTCAACTCCTCTCGAGCTTCAGCACAATCGTTGAATGTTACCACACCATATAAAACATTACATATAGCATAAATGCCAAGTAGAAAAATGGCATAAACAGGAAGATAAAGAATGAATTCATAATACTTCCTTGTAAAATCATGCGTGTACGGTAACCAGTCGTACAGTAAAGCGATCCAAATAGCAAATAGTGGTGCAAAATGTAACGAATAAATAACAGCTTGTGATACCATTATCCTAAATATATCATAATAATGAAATTTAGTAAAGATTAAGAATGCTTTTAAGTTTAAATCTATCTGTTCAGTGTAATATGCATTGGATCAATAGAACATCGAATCAATAGATTCAATATAATCAATATATTCAATAGAGGTTGTATGGCGAATACGAAGATATATGAAGCTGCAAGCCAGACATATCAATTTAATTTCTGCTTTATTATTGCTTGCAAAAACTTTTGGTAACTTTTTTTGCTGTTGACAAACAGCCTGATTTCTTCAAATCAAAAGAAAAAAAAACAAAATCTGACCCTCATATGCAGCAAAGTTGAATAGTATAAAACTGCAAATTGTAAGGAAAACTTCCACCGTGTTCGTAATATGTATTTTCCAAAGCTGAAATAAACGAAACTCTTGAATGTAATAGATAATAATAAATAGAATTAAGTATGTCCAAACTTCAGGACTGCTAAAAATATTACTGCAAGCACTGAGGATCAGTGGTACTATGTATTCTTCAAAAAAACTTGTCATTTAAATCATGTTTGATAGTAAACGTGAGGTGTTAAGATACACACAGTCATGACTGTGTCTATTGAGTCTTTGAATTAAATTATGAGCATCAGATCTTCAACTATTTTATTTGGCAAGCAATACAACTGATTACATACCAATTATTATTATATTATTTTTAATAAGACGGAAGCAAAAAATGTTTCACAATATTCAAAATACACTGTAGTGATGAATATATACACAAATAAACAATAGAGTCACTTATTTCCTTCAAGGTGAATTATTACAAAATGAAATTTCAAAATATCGATACAGTTCTGCAAGAATCACAATAACTGAAATATTACCCAAAATACACAATACCAGTGAACACGAAAAAGTTAAAAAAAACACCATTTACAGTCCTTCACCAACGGAATCAAGGAAAGAGTTAAACGGTTTTTGACTTCTTTTTACTCGTGTTTACGTATAAATCACTATTTCGAATTTCGAATGCTTTCGGCTCAATCTATTTATTATACATTATTCATTTCTCAAGGGATGGCTTCAAATATATTTGTAAAACCCACACATATGACAGCTAATTTTGCTGTCATGCAAAAACACATTTCTAAAGAACCTCAAAAAATGGAAAAAAGAGGGTCAAGAAATTTTCCGTATCCTCATGCATACTAAATATGTTAGAGCCGACATACAAAAAAATACAAGAGATAGAGGTGCAGCTCCAATCTACATTCCCAGTAGATTTTTAAAATCTTTTTTAAAGCAAAAATACTAAAAAATGCATATACCTGGAAAAGAAGCTTTCTCATTGAAATCCTTTTCTAAAGTTATGCACAAATTAGATTAAAACATAACAAAATCGTCAGTTGCTCAGCTGCATTCTCTTTACTTCCCCTTCAACTTTCTCGTTTTACGTCCGGAAAATGCTAGCTTATAAAATCCATGAAAATCATAACAAAGCAGCTCGGAACTCCAATCCTAACTTTCTTCGTACCTTAAAATTTTGGAAATGAGAAATACATATGTCTCGATGACAATACTTTTATAACAACTAAAATACATATAAATCACATAGAGAATTGAATAGCATCTAATAATGAATTGTATTCCATATTAATATTATAGTGTGCTATGAGAAACTAGAACTGTAAATACTCAGTGAAAAAAGACACAGGATGATCCACAAATACAATTGTATACTGTAAATGATTACTGAAGAATTTTTTAGCAAACTTTTGTACTGTAAATAAATATAGTGACTAGATGGTGATACAATCATATATTTCAATATTAGACGCTTTCCAAAATAAATGTAAATTATGATGATGCCATGTTCGGTGGCGGTGTGTGCTTTGAATGTTCCCTAAAACATAATTGATCACTTTCAGTCTACTTTATTTTCTGCTAATTTTGAACTAACCACTATAAAAAATACGAGAAGAAATAAAAAGGATACTAAGAAACTTTCCCACCTTATTAACATCTTACTTTTCCCTATGAAAACTTTCACAACTTGAATTTCTACGGTTAGCGACAATCATTCAATAGTAAATTCGAATTAGACCAGTTAAAGAGATTAAAAGAGATTGAAGTAATATAGATCTATGCTTATGAATACTGAATCGCTAATAATTTTTTTATACTTTTTGGACTATCTAAAGTATTAATAAAATATGACAGAGAAATGAAAAAAAAAATATATAATTAGATACTTTTTAAATATGAACTAACCATTCAGTGATATTTTTCAAGACAATAGTAGCCAAACTCCGCATTTTGTCCGAAGATCGCTCATCACTGGCGACCTGCTGTAACAAAGGGATGCCACCTTCATGAAGAACATAGGCACAATATTTATCTCCTATAAAAACAAATTTTGCTGGCAAGATATGAAAATAAGATGATAGAGCAAACGACAAACAATCTTTTAGATAAAATTTGAATCTACTTTTCTTCAATAGTAAAAACTTACCTTTGGCAAGTTAAATGTTATATATGAGAATTAAAAGTACACATTCGCAGGGTAAAACTTACTATCAGTCGATGTTAGATTGGCAAGTGCCCAAATTGCCCAATGTTGGCTTGCTGGAGCATCAAACATCGGTATGAGTCTCAAAATTGGCTTAAATGATCGGTAATTTATGAATCTCTTCGCCTCCAAATCCCAAGTATTGGTAGCCTAAAAAATATACATTAAAATAATCATAAATATATGCATACAGGAGGTAAATGTTCCGTTTTATACATCATATACAAATTGCTTCCTAATTGATTTCATGAAATCATTACATTTAAATTAATATAATCGTTATCAGTAATCTACCTCATGAAGGTTAACCATACCTTGATAATTTTTTCCATAACAAATGAACGCGACACACTCACTTTTGACCACGCTGCTTCTCCATCACTAACCATATGTGCAAGCACTCCGGCACTATTATAACTAATCTCAATGCCATCAACTAACATTGTCAATAGAGCACTGAAGATGATGAATCTGAGAAACATCTAATAGCAGAATTACCATACAGTTTGTCAATACTATACATGTTTCAGCCAAATAAATAAATGCAAAATATAATGTGATATAAATTAATCAAGAATTCAAAATTATTGCAATCAACATTTCTGTTCTTACCAAAAAATATTAATATAATCATCAAGCATAAGCTGTGCACGGAGTTGCTCTACTTCCGCGATATTACCGATCAAACCCATCATATTACGAACAAGTTCTGTTTCATTTTGAAATTGCTGATAACACTGATGAAATAGACGAAGACCATCAGCATTGAGAAACCGCTCGCAGTTGACTGGTGTTTCATCTGATGAAATAGTATAATTAATAATTAAAGTTTGTTATTTTCTAACACGGGCATGCTAAGACTAAATATCCTAAACAAGTAAACAAGGAGTTGCAATATTATTGGAAAGTATTCATATTTCATTCTAATGGCTTAAGTGCTCAAACATTGTTAAAAATATTTATATGTTAGATCCTCCTTAATTAGGGGCTTAATCGAAATGATTAACGTGCAAGGATACATTAATTATTCTAATTAATTTTTATCTACAAAGAAATAAAAAATAACCTGTGATATTCCACAGAAAACTCCATCCTACTTCCATGACATCATCGCAAATGCTGGCTGCATGTTTTCTGCGGATTTGTTCCAAAATAATCTGCATATATTAAGAAGTAAATCCTCGAACCTTCTTCAGCCATTATTAAAACAAAAAATGCGAAGTGGAGCACCGAATTAAATTTCCGAAATTAAAATAATAATAAGAAAAACATGACTCTACAAAAATGAAAAAAATTTCAGAGAGACTTACTTCAATGGCACCAATGTTGCCAACCTGAACTTTCTGCTCGCCCTCTACATGGCATGCCATTGAATTTAATAAAAAAACTACAATACGCTGAGTTAAATGATCACTATTGTGATGCTGCAATACAGCAACAAGCAAACGCGCTACACGACCATAATCGAAAAGAATTTCTAGCGGTATTTCGAACTGGCAAAGTGATAAACAACAATTCCGAACCATCACCTGGAAAAAATTCCAATTCTAAAAAATGATAAATTCTGACACATTAAATTAATCGTTCGAAATTTCCAAGTACCATAAAACACCGATTGATTGTTCATTTAAATTAAAAATTAAAAAGAATCCCAGCCAAGTTACCTGTTCTTCCATATGTGCGTCCATTCCATCCAATAATGCGGTGACAACCATTCGTTTTGTATCACGATTCATACTCACTTTGCGAATTATATAAAATAATGAGGCTGATCCAGCAATCTGTAGTGTACTGTCCTCCAAATGACGTTGCATAGCACCCAAAACAAGATGCAGAGCTTCCGTGTGCCGATTCTAAAAAAATATTTTAAAAAAGTTTTTCACATTCCAAACAGAAAGGAAAGAAGCAAAATCCGGAATAAAATAAAAATTCTGCTTTTCTTTTATATTTCTTTCAATCCAGACATCATCATGTCCTTTTTCTCTTTTGTCTCTGCTGGTTCAATTCTCAAAACGTAAAAGAGCCTCTCAAAATTTTAAGTAAATGAAACACTTACTAAATTATGACCAAATCTATAAAGTTGATAACTTTCATTTAAAACTGCTTGCAGTAAACCTGCCCGCTGACTATACATTCGAAGAGCAAGTAAAATTTGTTTCTCATCTTTATCACCAGCGATCTGAAATATTCAGATTATTCAGATAATGTGATTCCGACATAAGACAATTGTTAAATAAATAATACGAAGACGATCAGAACTAGCTGGTGTGATCAATCAACAATAAACCATGTAAAGGAAATATAAGACTAGTTAACCATTTGATAAATCGGATGCAATTGATGACAGAATTTATAATTTGGAAAATAATTTTGCTAAGAAAGGAAACTCACATTCTTTGCCGGTATTTCAGCGAAATGAGAAGCACTGTCACAATTAAACAAACCCAAATATTCTAGAGGTGCTCGCAAACAACGAAGACCATAGATATCTGATCTGACAGATGTTGCTCTGCAAATAACACCAGTAATTTTTTGAAGTTAACATTCATAGGACACATAAAACGGTTATATACTTTTTAGAATATGAAATTTTCATTTTTCAAGTGTCTTACCCCTTTACAGGTCTATCGTAAGCAGACGGTTGTGAAGCGAGATTGGTTGATGAAATATCCAAATGTGTGAGTGACCTTAAACACGTAACAATTCTGTGAAGTGCTGTCACTGGACGTGGATATGTACCCGTTTCTTTTGTACTTTGTGATAAATCTAAAAATCTGAAAGAAAATACGTCGATTACTGAAATAATAAATCATCAAAATATTAAGGTTTTTAAGTTTACTGATATAATGTACAATTTCTATAATTTACAACCTCAATGATGAAAACCTTATTTAATTGAGAAGAACTAATTAACAGTATTCCGATTCTTTCTAGAACATAATTATTCTAAGTTTATAAGGAAAATGCCTATTATATGAAACGATTTATATCAATTATAATCGCTAATACTGATAGAGAAGAAGCCTTCTACCATAGCTACTACTAATAGTATTGTGTATGATATGTAGAGATCAAAAATATTGGAAACCTCACTTAAGAGTAGTAATTTGTACAATGGTATCCATAGCACGATAAAGATCCGGTACATCATAGAGAATAAGCGTTGACAGTGAATGAGGATGCAAACAGTGTAAATCATCGACTCGTTGCCAATGGGAAAGGTCCAAACGTTCCAATTTTTTCAATGGTGATAAAACACGATTCAAAAATTCATTTACTGATTCATCATTTTCACATTGAGTGCGTTTCTGAAGATGCTGATTTTGATTAACAAGAAAAGATATTTAAAACTCTGTTTGATGTTTCTAAAAATCTCTATTTGCCAGAAACTAGATACGAATACGAATAGAAATCAAATACCTCCTTGGTAATAAATTAACAGCTCCACAGATAACATAAGTAACCTAAAAACCTGCATGAAACAAATCCCTTTAAAATTGGAAAAATTACAAATCGAACATCTCTACGAATAGAAAAAATGAAAAAAAAATACGATAGAACACAAACCCGATGAAGAGTAAGTGAACGAATGTTTGGACAACGTAATGTGAACGTTGGTATTTCCATAGTAGGGCTAGGAGTAGGTGTTTCCATCAGCTCGCTATTTTCGGAAGTAGATCGACAACTGAAAAAGTTTTTACGATGTTTAATAAAAGGAAATTATAAAATTCAGTTTTCATTTACGGAGTCCACACATCATTTTAGACGAAACCATTCGGAAAAACAACCACTGCTTCCTCTGTTCCCCAAATAGATGAGTAAAATTTACTAGACTGATACTGAAATAAAAAGAGCTAAAGATGAAATAATGTCTACTTTGAAATCGATGATGGACCACTATCCGAAGTATCCATGTAATGGTCGATATTTATATCAATGCTGGAACCGACAAGATCTTCTTCGGAAAGTATTGGTAATGTACCGCATGAACCATTTGTCGAATAACTGACACCGGCTTTACGAGGGGGCACAATAATCATTGGTATGCGAAGAATTTCAAATGAAGTCATTGACAACGATATAAGTTGGTCTAAGTGCACTGATTTTTCTTCCAATACCCTATTAAACTCATGACCAATAATTCCCTGAAACACAATAGTCAATAAATAAAATTAACCAGCAAGTATGTTTTCCTTGATCTAAAGGCACTATGTATTTCTCTTTTTCCAGACTATATGAAAAATAATCTACTAAAATCCCTATTTCTTTCCTATATTATCATTTTATTAAATATTTTTCATGTTTCCATGAAATTTACAAACTGAACTACAGATAAACCAACCTGTGTATCAGATATATCAAGGGATGCCAAACGTTCACGGTGTGCTGCTACTAAATTTGCCAATAAACGATCGGTCAGATGGGCGCGTGATAATGGTAAACTATCTAAAGGCAAACGTGCTGCTTCCGTAAACAGTTCTAAAGCGGCAGTTGGTGTCACACCCTAAAAAAGATGAGATAATAATGAAGTTCAAAAAGAACGGTAGTGGAGTACGTAGAATGAATTCCACCTAGAAAGAAAAATATCATTAATTTGCAAAACAAAATGATGTTATTAGTTAATATGTTAAGGTAAATTCAATAGTTAATTTCTCGAAGTTAGTTCATCAGATTGAATACTAGAGTACTAGAGAAATAGCAAACGAAAACTTTTAGCATGAATGACAACAAATCAAGAAATAAATACCGTTTTAATCCACTGTTCCCGCAAGGAACTAAAAACAGCTGTACTTGCTGGTAAAGGAAGTTGCAATACAGTAGCTCCATCATTGCTAATATTTCGTTGCGTTTGCAGTTGTTGTTGTGAATGACACTGATTGCTATATTCATCTGTATTCAATTTTGCATGTGCCAAAAGAGTACTGGAATGTGCGGCAACAACATTTGCTGAGAGTTGCAACAGTCGCGGAGCTCGTAATGGAATATCCGCTTCCGTGTAGGTCATTGTCAGGTCTAAAAAATTTTAATTACAACCAAATTAGACCAAGTTTTGTTCCAAATGCTGTAATCGGCATTTTACGAAACTTCATGAATTAAAAACTGAAGAAAGCAAACAATCACTCAAACGGTGCAAATTCTGTAGTGGTTATCCTTCTCTGTATGTTGAAAAAAAAAATGGAACGCTATATCCTATAACGTTCCATCTATCTATACTTTATCAATTCTAATCCCATTGAAATTAATAAAATCAAAGATGATGGGTGATTTATCTAGAAAGAATTGTGACTAAAAGCAAAAATCGATAACTATATTCACCTATTGAATAAACAACTCCTCGCTGAATTCAATAGATATGCTGCAGTAAAGGCACAATCACTCGTCTCACTCTCTATTTCGATTATACTACGGAAAAAACGACCACCAATTCCTATTCGCTATTTTGATAAAAATGATTGTCCAGCAGACTACTAAATTCTATATCTCCTTCGTCCAAAAAAAAAATTACTGCCTATTTCGATGAGAAATAATTTTTAAACATTTGTAACATTTAGTCGGAAGCAAAACTAAAATGAAATACATATAATCACATGCTGTAATATCAAACTGAGAAAATGATCTTTGACATGGAAAATTCAAATAATAAGAATGAAGAGAGAGATTTGCAATATGTTGTGATGCATAGGAACATGAATAAAATGGTAAGCCACATATTAGCAAGCAGATACTTTAGAACTCTTCCATTTGATCGATAAAAATAAATCCCGTCATCACAGTGTGTCATTGACAACAACCATCCTCATTAACTTGCTATAAGGTTCAAAGTAGGCTAATGACCTTCAAGCGACAACATTAGGCGACTCATTTTGTCCCACCATAACATACAATTTATTATATTGAATTAACTTCATTACTTAATCCTTGCAATTACTGCTATTTTAGACAGAAGGTTAAAGGTCAAATACAGCATATGCTATTCGGATGCTCATATTGCTGCGTCGCTATTACTGCAATCACCATCCACTAAAATTTAAAACACCTCACTGTTTTCGTGAAAACATTGCAAGAGAAAGATGGTAATATCAAAGTTAGGATATGACACAACATCAACTAAGAATACACAACACACATACACACACGCACACACACACACATGCACTCACATACCTACGGAGAAATGAATGGAGCATAGGAACAGGTATCACGCCATAGATCGGAGCTGAAGTCCGATATGGATTCACAACACACAGACATATATACACACACACACACACACACATACACACATACACATACATACACAAACAAACAAATAAACGTATCCAATCTTTGTTTATTATCACTTGCTTATGATACAGATCAGAGATGAGAAGTTTGTTCAACGTACTTTAATGAGTTCAAATTACATACAGTTCAATGGCTATGTTACACATCGATCATTCTCAAAGATCATTCAATTCTATCATTTTCAAAAACAAGCTGTGTGTTAGTTGTTCACTAATAAAATTTCTAATATGAAAATCGGAGAGAAACAATTATTTCAACTTTGCAGTATTCTTATTATAATATTATTATTAGAATCAATAAAATTATTAATTATCAAACGTTAAATATTATTACTTGCATCATCCAGACAGTCCAATGTTTGTAATACATAAACAGACAACAATGTCAATATTGGAAAATTGAAAAATGTCACACCCATAAAATTCCGGTTTTATTAAAAGTAATTTTATCATTATGTTTACAATATGCATATCCCACGTACCACAAAATTACTAAGAAGTAACGCAGAACTTCATATCCATTATTTGAAATACCAAAGCTAATGGAACAGCACATCTCGTTCAGAAGCTTTTTTTTTAATCTAAATTGAGAAAAGATGCTAACTTGAGCTTAATTCAATAATGTCTCATAAGGCTCTGCAGAAACAAATCTGCAGGGAATGCAATTTATTATCATGAGAATATACAAATTTACAATTTTATTGAAATTATACAGATTTAAAATTGTAAAAAATTCAAAAATCACGTAATCAACAAAAATACCAGTTCATGAAGACTAAACATATGACTTAGCGATAGCCAATCTAGAAAGGTATGATTCTCAGTTTTGAATACTTTTGAAAAAAATTCAGTCACCTTGAAAAGTTTAAATTTCAAATCATTTAATCTAAAATCTAAATCACATCAAAACTATTCTTGAAAGTTTGAAGTATAAGGAACCGAATTTTTAAAACAACTTCAAGAAATTTGGACGTAGCATACTGTATTAAGATGCCTGTACTAGGATCTTCAAATTTTCGTGTTTAAAAAACAAAAAAATTCAATTTATTAAAAATCTGCATGATAAAACTCGGTTTTTATCTGTTGCAAATCCAAGATGATAATATTTCTGGGTAACTCAAAAAGTTCATTGGTTAGTTTCATTTTCAACTGTCAAGCATTGGTCATTTTGGATTAATTTCTCAATTTGATTTTATCAGACAACAGTGACGACAATTCTAATTTACAAATCTAACAAAAGCTTGCTGATAAAAATAATTTTTTCACATCTAGGTCAATCTCACATTAACAGAAGAAAACTGACACCGCAAGTACATAAATTAAAACTTAATGCACTCAAAATCCCAGAAACGATGGACTGATTCCCAGTAAAACATGGGATCTATTTCAAAACGAAAATTATTTTAAAACCATCTATATTTCTATATAATGAAGGCTTGTTTCTTCTTTTCTCTAAGAGAGAAACAAGATAAGTAAAGCTAAAGTAGATCAAACAAATCCTGGACTCAAAAGCTTAAACTCATCAATTTGCAGAGAAAATGTATACTACGTGTAAGCAAATTTGGCGCACACGTTCAGAAGAACGATAAACGAGCAAAGCAAAATTGGGCCGATAATAGCACCTTGTAATCCAAGCCAATACATTCCGCCAATGATTGCCAAACCAGTAACATATGGATGGCTTCCCCTGTAAAACTTGAAAAGTTTAAAAAAACTGCCAAATAAAACTGGGAAAATTGAATACCCAAAAAAGGCGCGACGTAAAGAAAAAGCACAAATGTGATAGGTTTACAAGTAACTCAGTATTGATATTTGCGCTCATACAAAGATACAGTCGGCATCACAAAGGATTTCAGCCGAAAGATGGTGAATATAAATGGATCATCATCGCGCTTCTCGAAAACTCCACTGCAAACTATAACGATTACAATGAAATATCGAACACTCAACTGTCTGGCACCACAATGCCCCAACACCGTCCCACTAACTTCACCAATCCCTTTGCCATTCATACAGAGAATAATTTCACAGAAACCTCACACGGGAATCAAAAACTATGATCGAAAGCATTTAATAATTCTATTCATTTATATATCATAATATAAAATCATAAACATATGTTTATTGGACTTCTTAACTGGAAGAATACAATTAAATGGAAATCACTGCTTGGCAATTTATTTCGATTAAAATAATCCTGATTAATTAAGAAATATGCATCCCTCAAATCATGAATAGACGGTGATATCTCACCTGAGTTCTTTATAAAATGCAGTATCAGCGAATGCTTTTGGTGCCAAACTACTTAACATAAAAAGGATAGCTGCAGCAGTTTCATGTTCAGCGAAATAGAGTTGCAGAAAACCGAAAATGCAAACAACACAGGGTGCCATTACTGGAATTGATGCGAAAACAGCTGCTAATACTAAAAAAGTGCAAATATTTAATGCATTAAATTTCAATCAAGATTTTCGGTGAGATAGTCTAGGATTTGTCCTGGGGGTCGGTCAAATCCTTGTTTATGCCAGATCAAAAAAATTTTTTTAATGTGTCAATTTCTAATGCTTATTCTATGCTTGTTCAAATCAAAATATTAGAAAATCACTTAATTGATGGTATAAAGACAAAATTGATGTCGAACAGAGTATGAATGAAGTAGGTGTACAGACCGTAGAAGAGTGACATTTTTGCCGACAGCACGAATATACCACTAAAAAAAATGAATAAAAGAAAACCGGTTCAATGCAGTTAAAAAGCCACAGAAATACCATTTTCAGCAAACGAAACAAATTTAGCTCATTACAACTATAGAAAGAACAATAAATAAATGAAACCGACGTTGACCGGATTTTTATTAAATTTAAAAATTAATAAAAAATGACCTTATAGCTTTTTCAATAGCTGGAATAATATACGAACGAGCGGAGCCAACTGTGTCTTGAGAACTAGGTAAAGCATCACTTATCCATTTTGTCGGTAACCAGATGTCTTGGCTATTTGCTAACAGATAATATAGTGCTGTCAGAAAAACAGTCTAAAAACAAATGATTCAAAAGGAGAGCAAAGACACAAATAAATTTCTTTTTCTGAGTCCTAAATTTTAAACCTAATTCATAAAAAGAATTGTAAACCTTACGATTTCGATGAAGAAGTTAAAAATTTCAAGTCCAAAATTTATCACAATTGCAAAAATTGCGGATAAAATTGTTCCCAAAGTAGATATATTGCCAGCGGCGAAGGACCAAACCGATTGTGCAACCTAAAAATAATCTAGCTGCAATTAATATGGTTTTATAAACTCCTTAAATGATAAAGCAAAAATGATCAAAACTATTTGAACGAAGCCCAATCTTGATGAGATAAAGAATGGGAGCTTGAAATCGACTGATGGAAAACTGACCATCCAATTAATCTAAAGTCTAAAGTCATTTGATTTCGATAGTCCAAATTAAGCTTAAATATATGGAGATTTAATCAATTCCATGGTAATTGTTTAAAGAAGAACGAAAGGAATAAAACACTAACGCTTATAACTGTATCAACATTTGCTTTAACAAGTTCGACCACTTCTTCTCTCAATGTGCTTATACTTTTGAAACCTTCCAAATAACTTTTCCAATCTTTTGTAATACCGGCAGACGATGTAACGCTTGCTTTATTACGGTCTTCCCATATTCTATACAGCTTGTCCATTAACTAAAAGATTTTGACTATCTTGTCTCTACTTTTGTTAAAATGATGTTACTCGTTAAGGATTTTAACATTAGCTACAGCTGCTATTTAACGTTTGCAATCCATTAAAAATTTTGGATCAGAAGTCATGAGATTTCACTATTTGGTGCTTCCATAAATTCTACGAGTGGTAAATGAGTGAATAATCAGAAAAAATGAAAGGAACTAAACTATCGCTTCTGATCATTTCGGTCATCCAATTCAGACTTCTTAAACAGCGGATGATAAACAATAGAGAATAAAAACACAGAATACAAATTAGTAGTAAAATTTTAAAAACTTTTCGATCAGGACAGAAAACCTAACCTCTACTACTTCCTTTTCAAGCATTTCACCTTTAGCCGGATCTTGTGTTCCAACGAGCGAACGGGCATTAACTGCTAACCATTCTCGTCCTTTGAGATAACCCTTAAAATGACTGCTTAATATGAAAAAAAGTCTTAATATACAATCAAAAATTACAATAGAGAGGGTTTTTATTACCTTTTCAACATAGCTATCAATGTCGCTTTTCTCCAGCTGATCTCCTGTAAAATTTCGTGCATAATCTAACATCCAGTCAGGTTGCTGTGCCAGCAAATTTGCACCAAGCCGAATCAGATGATCTACTTCAGCATGAACTTGGAAAGCAACTAAGATGGTGATAAAAAGAGATCCAAAAATCAGCAGTAACATAACTAGAACGGTTGAAAAACCATCAACTGATCTCCTTAGTGAATTCTTCATCTAAAATGAAATTAACCTAAAATTTAAAACTGCATAATTTAATGATAAGAAAATATGTGTCAGTATTACGTGATTTAAGCAGAAGTTCTGAAAAATTCAGTAATATGTGTACAGCATGATAAGGTAAGGCTTAATACTATGAAGTAAAAGTAAAAAAGTAAAAAAGTAAAAAACTGCTTATATTAATAAAAATTTACCACTTGATCACTTGAAAATATTATCTTAAAATAATTTCTAAGTGGGCCTGCAATAGTAACATGCACGAATTGCCTCATATTTTCACGGAACTGTTTCCAAATCTCGCAAAACGTTTTTGTAAGGCCAGTCTGCACACCAATTTCCCCACCTGAAATCTATTTACTTCAAGAGCTAAGGAATTAGAGAGTTTGGCAATTTTATCAGCTAAAATAAGTTTGGACAATATTTACTCTGTCAAATTGAAAAGTATAATATAAAATGAGATACCTTAATAGCTACAGTTAAAATTTTATGAGAAAATCTTATTTTACTGCGCAGTATTATAAAAGGAACTAAAATAAAATCAATGAAAATAAGATAAATGACATAATTTTGGTATACTAAGCTACAACATTTCATGTTTCAAGAGATTAATGGATTTCTTCTTTACACCCGAAGCAACGGTAATGGGCATCGCTCAGAAGGTGAAATCCATAGTTTCAATCAACTTTAGGAGCAATCACCAATTCTTCTCAGAACAGTGAAGACAGCTAGAAATAGTACGCAAACTGGTACAAAGTCATGTCGTACAGCAAATTCCAAAGCGCAAAGTCCAAGAATAGCCTGTAAAAAACTATACATAAATAAACAAACGGATTATGAAAAAATATAGTGAAAAGAAAATATTGGAATTCGTAATCTGAATAGAAAACTTTAATAGCCTTTCGATTTTAAACAGATAAATTTTGAAGACAATAAACAATATTCTTTTGAACAAAAAGCTGAATAGACTAAATTTGAAGAAGCTATAACTACTGATCACCTGCAGATAAAAATCCCCTGTCAACTCTTGGTCGAGCGTTTTTTCTTTTTGATCTTCAGCATACTCCTGTACAGCTTTTTTTAAAGTAGCATCTGAATCTGAAATTTAATTTACTTCGATTTTTTTTTCTATCTCAACTTTTTAAATATAAACTCACACTGCCGAATACAGCCAAACTGATAATATGACAACAATCGACCTAGAAAACTTCTAAACAGAAAAGCGAAAAAAACCGTCAGTTTTTTTTGAATCTATTTTGACTTCGCCGTAAGTCCAAATACCGGCTGCTATGGTTATAAGAGTTGCTGAGATTCCAGTCATAACAATAACACTGAACGGGCCAAAAAAACTGGAAATCCTTGCTATACCGAAAAACCTATAACAATACGGTATACAAAGATCCAAATCAATCTTTTGATATTAAAATTTAAGAGATACAGACAAAATCGTTTTTATGATAAAACGTAATCTCTCGAAGCATCATCTTTTCACTGTTCATGAAAAAAGTCATAAAGCACTGACAGAAAGACAGGAAGAAAAATTATTTCTTGATTTATGGATCTTTTTACAAAACTGTTGTAATACGAAAAATTTACCAGATGGGGACAGAAATGAAACGTGCCAATTTTTTATTTACTGAATCTTGATCCTGCACATAAAGCCAACCGACAAATGCAGCAAAATAGAGCATCATCAGAATGGAAACCTTTGAAAAATCATTAATAGAAAAACGAAAAATTGCAATTCTTTTCTTATGCAATCCGATCTAGATAATTGTCTATGAAAAGATCAAATCTTTGGAAGTTACTATATACACATATACTTTTAGAAAATAAAAAACATGACTGCTCCTCTTTACATTGGTTTGCCGCAACTTTATTCATTTAAGTTCATTTTAAAATCCATATTTTAGGAAAATTCATTAAATTTACTTCAATTTCTTAGCTCATATAATTAAAATAAAAAGCACAAATAATGCCTCAAACTCAGCAAAACCTCGAACGGAAGCTAACCCAAGCTTTTGTGCAGAACATAATGGCTTGATCGGTATTTTGGTATAAATCACCAAGAAGATGTAATAAAGTGACAAATTTAATGTGGTTTAATGCTTTCAAAACCAAATAAGCACCCAATATCATAATTCCTTCGCGTCTATAACATAAATGTTAATATGCAGGTTTCAGTCAAGTCATCCTCGATAAAATTTATGTAAAATTTATCAAAAAACAAATTTTAAAAGATAAAGATCTGAAACTTCTCAAACCTTGCTAAATAAATGAGGAATAAATCAGTGACACTTATAAATGCATCATACGGTATGAGAAGAACAGCTACAAGCAATGGTGTCCCGTCACTCTCCACTCTTGATATCCAACCTTAATTTATGAGCTAAACGTATTATTAAAATTATCATTCTTTCAACGCAAATATATCTGAGTCGAACAAAATTCCTTTTTTATAGGCCTATAAAGTCTCACATTTGCTACAAATCATCAATGAGCTTATTGAAATAGTACCATTAATTGCAGTGTTAAATCTTTTTTTGAATGGAAAAAGAATTGTTCCAGTCAGTGCAGCCCACAACAAAGGTGTTAAAAACATATACATCAATCTGTACACGGCATAAAGTCCTGCCAAGCATATTCCTGTCTGGAAAATGATTATTTTAAACATGAAATCAATTTTCCGTACATCAATATAATTACAAGAGTCATAGAAAGTCACCTATATAGCTCAATTTAGTCAATAAAAATTTAAGCTATATTTTTGTTGCATCCAAAACAATTCAAAGGGATTTTTATTTCATAAATCAGTAGAATAAATGAATGATAGTTTACAATTAAATCAAATTTTATATCCTACCAGTGTAAATAATAGGGCATTGTAGAAAGCGAATTGTAAAGCAGTCCATCGATCTCTACTTGACAACAACTCTTCCACCAAACTCATTTCTGAAACTTGGAACTTATACTTCTTTCCTAATTTTTTCATACATTAAAAACACTTGGCCATTACTTTAAAATTTTTAATTTAATAAAATTAATTGATATAATACGTATCAGAATGGGATGATCAATTGGAAATCTCATCACTCTTTGCACAACAAAATTCTCGCAGTACTCGAAAAACAAATTCGCATCCGAAGTTGGGATGAACAGAAAGAAAAACGACAGGAGAAGAGAGGAGGGATGAAAGAACATGTTTAATTGTAAGTACTGCTTCAAATCAAAATTTGAAAGAATGCTTAAGTGAGAGAGGGAGAGAAAGAGGAGCAAAGAAGTAAATAGGTAGAAGAGAGAAACAAGATGTTGTTTTCTGCAATAACAAATATGACTCAAAAGTGGAGAAAAATTTTTTCCGATCAACTCAATATTTGGGAGCTTATTTCACTTTATTTTAGTCAATTTAATGAAGTTTCAGCGATATGAAATATACTTACTTATGGCTCTATGAAACTTTCAATCACTTATGTTTTTCACGGCTGAGTGACATAACTTCAAATTGAAATATTGTTAATTTGATTGATCGTCAAAAACTAAAAAGTGAAAAAAAGATATTTCGTATCGAATTCAATATTACATAAACCACGCGGAAAATTATAACATTCTGGAAATTCAACATTCATATTTATTTGTTTTTATGTAGAATGTGTAATAAATAGTGAAGTATAATATGTTAACATAACATAACATAATATAAATTTATAAAGAACGAAGGTGAAAATAAGAAAGACCTTTGCGAAGAGGTAACACCAAAATATCGTCATCGCTTCTTCTTCAAGTAATGAAAGATTGGCATGGTATTCTGAAATTAAAAATTTTTCAAAAGTGATAATATTTTCAGCTGCACTGTGATAACATGGAAACTGGATTTTACTTTTTGTGTTAAGTTATGAATGAGAGAGTAAAATGCCAGATAAATCAACTAAAATTTTAAAATCTTTAACTAGCTTTTTATCACGTATAGACGATAACACTTTCCGTCATAATCAGAATCAACAATTCCATGATAACTTGATTATTTATAGATAACAGCAGAATCCAACAATTCAAAATTTCAAACTAGATATGGAAAAAATACAAGATATTGTTTAGAATCATTCAAAGACAACTGATCAACTCAATTAAGATTGATAAGAAAAAGATAGTAAAGTTTTTAAGGATTTTTGAAGTATTTTAAAGAATCTGTGGCATATAAGTTTCAGAATCATTCAACACCAACATCATCAAGTATATTGACTTAGGATCGGCAGAAACTAATACAATTTTCACTCATCAATTGAAAATTCCAAACGAAAAGTAATCAATTTAATCAAAAAAGTGATGAATATCACGATGTTGGTATCCGTGTATTTGGTATATTCCTAAGATAGTTTCATGAAAACTGCAGAAATCTACCTAGCCAAAACAATTTTAATAGACCTAAATTGAATTAATCAAGTCCAATAACTAATCTTAGATTTGGTAATCTGAAAACGAATACTAATTTTCCGATTCAGATACTATGATTTATTTCTTTTTTTGATTCTTGCTTTGCAACCTAAACTCCAGCATTAATGGATATTAAAGGTAAGTTAAATAAAAAGCCACTGAAAATTAAATTTGCCAACGAATGGTTTACTAAAAATGATAGTAATAGCCCATTGAATCTATTCCGTTGTTAAGCTCAGCCAATCTTGCTCAAATCATTTTCGGCTTCATAGAAAACGTAAAATGCGTATAAGATGATTACCTAATGGTGATATTAACTTCGCAGTTTTCACCATTCGCATTGGCCTTTTTTGTTATTTACTTATAACTATAGAAAAAAAAGGTAATACGAACTACGAAATCAGCATGATTTTGGCAAATATTTTAATTTTTTAAACATAATCACGAAAAAAACAAAACAAAGAGATACAATACATGCATAACGCAAAATATGAAAATTAGGAAATGATATTGGAAAACTCCTATACCTTAATGATGAGATGTTAACATATTTGTAGATCCGGAAATTCAGACAATAACGATTTCAGGATTCATATTATCCGTTTGTTTTTCGCATAATTTCATATGGAACTTTCCCACAGTGCTATTATTAAGCAATACAATAATTATTGAGTAATGGTAATTGCATAGATGTCAATCATCGATCATTTTACGATGAAGTTTATAAATGCTATAATTTGGAGATATCATTAATTGTCCATAGGGATAAAACGGAACAAATCTCATCCATATATGTACACATACATAACTGAATGAATTTCAATAATCTCACTACTGATGTTCATTCTCTCGAGAAATCCCCCCGCTATTCCGAGGACTTTTCTGCTGCAACAGCTGGATTGGAGCTATTTTGAAGCTCTTAACAAGAAGACCAATCATTTCAAAATTCGAAAAGTAACGGTGCGTGGAGTAGTGGGGATGAGATATATCTCGTGGTATGGATGTTGTAAATAATATAAATGAACTATTCCAGTGAAAAGTTTGGAAAATGCCGGGAGACGGTGAATCATCGAGATATCATCTTCGTGGACCTGTTAAGCCACCATCACGTTATACAGATTCTGGTGATGAAAGTCATGAAGTTGCACGATCATCAACTTTAAAAGCAAAAAGGTTAGTTGTATTTTGTTTACATGAATATCTGATTATTTTTAATTTATTATCTAATGACCATTTACATAGCGAAACTTTTCTGTTATTTGTCTTTAGTCATAGTGTTTGGGAATAATCTTCCCAATACATCACAGTTGTTTGTTTTTTTTTATTTGAAAAATAAACATTCGTTTCAGTAAACGTCTTTCACCATTAAAACGCACTGGAAAACTGCTGAAGGCAGAAAGTGATACTGATAGTAATGTTTCAAGTAGTATCAACAATCGAGTGCTCGCAAAATCGACTGAAGTAACTTTTCATCTGAGTTTGTTGAAGAACTCCTAATTCGTCATCGTTTCGTTTTTTTTTTGCCGGATGAATTTTAACTAATCATTCATTTTTCTTGTAAAGCAAGAAACATTTCTTCTAAGCAAAAATATGCAGTTGTATCTATCCGTGGAGCTAAAATATTCATTTTAATAAAATCGGAATTGATATAATTTTATTATAGAGTCCCAAGAAGTTGATGAACAATGGCACACAAAAGGATATTTCACGGGAAAGTGCAGTACCACGTACCACACGTCCCCAACCGTCTGAAATATCGCCGACTATGAGGGAAAATTTGCGGCATTTGAAAAATGTTTTGAAGTTACCCAAGGCAGTTTCATTCTTATTATTTAAAAATTTGCAATTTATATATTTCAGCGTTGAGTAAAATATATTAAGATATATCTATAAAAAGGCGGAAATTGCGAGTAATGAAAGCGCAAATTATGTAAAGTTTTGATATCATCGACAAATTTTATTTTGATTGTTGTTATGGTACACGTCTATTTTTCAAGTAATTCCGAACGAAAAATTTATTTTCGGGAACTTTTAGGCTCGTAGGTGGGTTTACTGCGAATTTTTTTACTCCGGTGTTGACCAACAACTGTTCTCTGGAGATAATGAATTTGTACAGTTGCTTCATGAAATGTTTCCAAATTTGCGTACTTTTAAACTTTGTCGACCAGAATGGAGAGCTATAAGAAAAATGATAGGAAAGCCGAGGAGATGTTCGGAAGCTTTCCTAAATGAAGAGCGGGAATCGCTGGAGTCGAAAAGGTAACGTATTAAACATTGAAACTTATTTGAATATATCGCTTTGGTGAAAATGGCTTCACTAATACTTTTAGTGTCTCAGTTAAGTGTGACTGTTTATCTCCTTCATAACTTCTATACTGCTGTACCCATCACCAGTGCATCACTAGTTTTATTATTTTTTAGAATTTTTCCCGAAATTTTTATTAACTGACAACTTATAGGGCTAGGATTCGTCAAATTTATGATGGAAGCTTGATGAATATTCCAAATGGATGCGAGCTTCCATTACGCCTACCTCCTCCGCTAATAATTGGAGCAAAAATTTATGCACGCGTGCGAACTCCGAAAGACGGTATCTATGCTGGGACAATTGATGCCATACTACCCGCTTCATATAGAGTGGTTTTTGATAAAGAGGAAATGATACCACCAATGATAATCAAGGATTCGGAGGTTATGTCTGCTCAAACGGTTAATATTTCTACTTTTTTCGTTTTTGAACTTTTCTACAGTAAGTCTCTGAATATTCACATTGAATAGTTGATTATGCGAACCTTATGTTTCGAAATTTAGCGATATTAAATTTTACAGATTGAACTATTATCAATTAATTATTTTTTGGAACAGAATCGTTCCGCTATCCCGCCATCACTGATAAGATTCGGTCAGGCCGGCGTCCTTCCAAAATTCACTGATTCACCGTCCTCAAGTCGTTCTCCTACAGGACTAGATTCTATTCGAAAACCGGGCAGAAGTAAGGGAACAAAGTTTATTACATTAAACGTTTTTGAATGATAAAACTCTCTTCTTCATTGCAGTATAAAGACTTTTAAAATGTTAGAATATAAATACCAATATCTTCAACGAATTCGGAATGATATTGATAAGTGTCATATGTTAGTTAAGAAAATTGAATCACTTTAAATACCACTAGATATTTGGCTGTATTAAGCAGTTACTGCGATGAGCAGGTTGCCGGCCTTGTTTGACTGTGCCGTGTAACTTTTTTAAATAATGGCTCAGTTATTAGCTGGTCAAAAGCCAATATCGGAAAATTTGTTGTAGTAATAACTTCAGTTCTGATAACTCTAATAAACTATCTTATGATGATTTTACTCTTTCTCACAAAACTGATTTCATGCTCACTGAAGTGTATTTCTTCGTCAGGTTTGTGGATTTGCAACGTTATTAGCCTTTAGGATTAGAGTAATTGTTGATTTGGAATTAATTTGTAGAATCATCAAGTTTGGCATAATCGAAGATTCTGTTTCATGAGCACTGGAAATAAATTTTAAATTATTCACTTTTTACCTTATCATGTTTAACATTATAATTTTTATTGGAAATAGAATAATGTTTTGATATTTGATATTTGTTTGATGCCAATTTCACTTTTACTCATCAGTTACTGATTTTCTTCATTATAGTCCGGGATGAAAAGGTCGGGAATTTTCCTGTTCGAATGCTCGTTATTATTGTGAAATTGAGCAAACTAATAGAAGTTAAGCGAAGTTTAGTTAAATCATTAACTGAACTAAACACGGAAGCTGAAAAAATGAATATGATAACAGATTCCTATCCGATTGCCTTCCAGGTTTGCTTTTTCTATTTATTGATCGCTGGATCTTATAAAATAGAAAAATTGCTGAGAAAAACATTATTGATTTAAAATTCGCCATTTGATACAAATAGCACTAAGTTTTTCCTTGATGCATGAATTTAATACTAAGCGCATAGTTGAAGTAGAGATTAATTTTTAGAGGAGATATGCTCAAGTAGTGATTGACATTGAGACAGTAAACAGGCAGTTGCAGTCGTACCTGAACGCTATCAATGAATATTGTAATCATTTGTTGCCACAATTAAGTGAAGTTAGTTTAAATCATTTCTCCAAAATTCCATATTTATCTTTCCATATTCAAGTGTAATTTACATTAACGTGTTACATTTCCAAGAAAATTGTAATATATGGAAATTGAATTATTCATTTATTCTCTATCATGTGTAATTTTCTCTCAGTACTTTGCAAATTAAGCGTTTAATGTGATTTTTATTTATTCCTATCTTATGTGAATCAAATATTTATTATTATCTCTTTCAAGTGACTAAAAATATCAGATTTTTTATATTTTAAGATGCTGAAGCGAATGAATCTATATTTTGCTCACTTTATTGTGAATTATTATTATCGAAAATTTTGCAGTTATCATTAACTTCACGACCAGAAGCTCTACGAAAAATGTGTCAAACTCATTCAGTACAAATTGTCAAACACTGCAATAATGGACTAAACGTGCAAAATAAACATGCACTGGATTTAGTTACCTCACTAACTGCACTGCTGTTGCAGGTAAATTTTTTATTGAAGATCGAAGTCAGGTTGGAGATTATCTGATTTGAATTAAATGTTTTTTCTGTCAGTAGTCAATAAATAAAACCGTGAAAAAACTACAAAATTGAGAAGGAAATTTGAATTACGTATATTAATGTTTATTTTTTAACAGATTCGAGCACTGGGGCAGCAGAGTTGCACACCACTCGATTTACATACCCTCTCGGAATCATTGAACGAAATTCGGAAGCAAATTGACCCGTCCAATGTAGCTGCTTTCCAAGATTTCGTGGAAGTACATATGAAACAAATTCACAACATGATGTTAAATATTGGAAATGTATGCTAATTTTGATTTTTTATAAGTGGTGCTAGAATTTTTATTTTATTTAGCCTTGTATTTTAAAAAAAAAAATTAACAGTTCTTATTGGATAGTCACCCACCTTTAGCAGTCATTTCTGGGCGGTTTTGTCATATCTGAAGAGTATTTATGATATATTTATGAATATTTCAATATATGAAACAGAATAATAATATGATCATTTGTATAGATTTGTTAAACTTGTAGCAGTAATCTTTCAATGTACCAACAGGACATGAATAAGATGACATCAATGAAAATTCCAGTGGGTCCTCCAAAATGAGATGTTTTTCATGCCATGGCAAGTGAAGGAAAATGGATGAAGTATGAGGCTATTCATCTAGACTGCATAAAAAATATGCGACACATGCCTTATTCAATTACAAGCAAATTTTTAAGAAAATTCAACTTACAAAGTCATAAATAATAATACTTTGAATTAAAAAGACCAAAAAAATATTGGTACGACTTTTGATGTATAATGAGAGTGTTGAATGCTGAATACATGAAAAATAAAGAAATGAATAGCAGCTGTAGGGTTACTTTAATCCATGGATTGTGAGATCTTAAGTTTTAGCTGTCTGATGGCATAATGTTTCAATGTTATCAGTAAGAACCAAATTTTGATCGAATGTTTTTGATTTTGGAGAATTTGAAGTACAAACTTGCACTGGTAATTGCAAACCATATCTGTTTGCCTCGATGTTTTACAATTTGAAAATTTAAAAATTGTCAGCAAAAGAGCATGAAGTAAATCATTCGGAATTTTATTTTAAAGGTTAATTAATCTTAGGAAAAAAAAGATTTTCTAGCATTGGAAGATTGAAAGAAACGGTATTATTTCTTACTTATCAAAGGTATGAATCCGTAAAGCACTGATTTAAAGGTTCTTTTTGAAAAGCACGAGAAAGTACGGATATCATTTCAGTGATTGATTGTATTGATCTTTAGATCAAGTTGCTGGCCCGATTTGATAGTATGAAGTAATTTGAAAAGATTTATCACTATTTTCCTCATAATCATCGTTACGAATATTGAAAAATTTTCGATGTGAGTACAAAATGGTTAAAGATGTGCAAGCAAATCAATCGATTGATTCATATTGATGATTTCAAATTATCTTAGAAAGATGGTAAGCAAATACAACCAGATTTCTCAGTAGACATTTTAGACAGAATTTTCAACATCTTTCTGTATCAATTAAAATGATTGCATTGATATAATGCAGTGGAATGAAATTATAAAGAGGAAGTGTTATTAAAAGACTGAATACAAATTTTGATAGAACATTTAGCATGAAGAAATGATTATACGACAAGTCAGAAAAGTGTAGGGAAAAAAGTGAATGACTTAGATTTCGAAATGGAAATTAGGAAGTTATCGCAAGGCAATTTTGGATATATTTTAGATTAGAAAAAAATGTTACTGCAATCAAGACTAGCTGACATTATCACATTAAGAAATAATTGAATGGGAGAAAAATCACGGTCAGTGATGATAACTGAAAACTAAACTTTTTGTCACCATTAGTTTCGAAAATTATTCCCAAAGACTTTCAAAAACAAAATTATTAATCGTGAAGACTACTGATTCTAAAACTAACAACTATCAGAACCAAATTTATTCTCGTTAATTTCAAACACTATCATTAAATAAATAGCATTCTGCGACGAGATAATCCTAATCTAAACAAAATAAAAGTTTGGTATTCCTGAAGGTTTTCAGTTACAGCTACGAAGAATTTTATTCAACACAATTTGAAAACCTTCAGAAAGAAGTTTGAGGAGCATTATTCCATGATAGGAAATACAATGAATTCAAATTCATTTGATTGTACAGATTATCACATAATTTATAAATTAACAAATGCATTTATAATATTTCTCGTTACAAGCTTAAATTCAATTTTCCTTCTCAACATGTTTTAAGAACTGAATTTAAACAGTTCAAATCAATAGCTTTCACCTACACGATTTGCTTTTGAAAATACCAAATCTGAAATAATGTCCATTAAGGCAAGCTTTTTACAAATCGAAGGCATTCTACTCTATCATTTGCAGCTTTTTGAAAATGGTCCAACAATTTGCATATACTCCAGCACAAACTGCGAAAATTCCTGTCATTATGACGAAAATGTTCCACGAGATTTTTATATACCTCTGACGAATGTTAAGTGAAACCTGAAAGAAGCGTTTCAAGTAAAAGAATAAAAAAATTCATCACGTATTTATGTCCTCTGTTAATGTTCTTTCGAATATTGGATTTCACTTGTTTTACTTTGTTTCAAAAAGATGTCGAAAATATTAAATAAATTAGAGTTCAATTTCACAAATTCCGGAACAAAATTACAGTTAAATGATGAGAAAAGTGATGAATGAATGAAGTATTTCATAAGAAACAAGACTATATTTTTTAAGAAAAATAACCTTCCAGTCATTCCAGAATGTGATCATTTCAAATATCGGTGGATATATAAGTGCACAAAAAGTGCCACTTGTTACTCCGACCAGGGGTATCATGATTTCTAGGTGAGGTATACTTATGGACATTAACATTGTAACGGATACCCAAAATATTCTGAAATTAGAATAGTTTTGTTCAACAGATAAAAGAAGATATTTTTAGCCTAGTAACTCTTCTTTAATACACCTTTCGTAACAGTATAAATATGGCAAACTCAGTTAATCTCAGTTAAGAAAATATTCGATCAAAGAATGTGAGATAAAAATGAATTTAACTATGCAATCTGAATATATCTTTCGTCGCAAAAAAAAATGACTTTAAAAATGAGTTGCGTGAATCGGACCTGAATCCCTTATCGACAATTTTTTTTGAAAAATTTGGAAAACGATTTGTAAATTTCCGATGGAAGCCATTAAAAAACATATCCAGGATAACATACATAGCAACAGAATGGCCGAGCATCGATTGCAACATTAGAAATATATTAATCGCTGAATATAATCTAAACAGATGTGTTCATTGACTCTTAAATAAACAGCCTTTCCTTTCTTATAAATGAACTTCAGAGCTGGTCACATGACTTTTTTGTGATAAAGATATCGACAATTAGGGATAGAGGTACATCAGTTATCATATGTAATACTTTAAGAATTCCATCTTTTAATTGGTATTCCTGGACCAATAATGTTGTAAATTTAAAAAATGCATGCCAAATAAACTGTTTTATTAAAAGGTATGATTTTCTAATGAATGAAAATACTAAAATCAATTCTAGAAACTTTAATGTAGAAAGACAACTGACCCCTCTTTCGGTACATTCATAGTAATAGTTGGTTGCGTATTTGATCCAAAAGCCGTATAACCGTAAAAACCAATTGTAATCATAAACAATGTACAAAAACACATCGTTGTTGGTAACACACCAAAATTACTCAGAAAATCTTCCGGTGTTTCAAGCTTGTTTTCCACTGGTAGGATCTTTAATTAAGGAGTAAAGAAAGACGATAAGAGCTCCACTTATTTCTAAAAACAAAGATAATTACCATTGTTTGCCCCTCAAAAGCATACATGGCCATTCCAATGAACATAATGACACCAGTAAAGTTAGTGACAGCAGGAAGTTCTTTCCAATGATTTGGTTGCCGTACTGTGAACTGCATAATGACAAAAGCACCCAACAAGAAAAATACAGATGAAACCATCGCAAATATACTGAGCAAACGCATTTCCGTGAACATATTTAATGCAAGGATGGGTACTGAAGATATGCCAATAATAAAACGACTAATGAATACCTTCGATAAGTTGCACTGGTATAGGTATAGCTATGTGTTTTGGATTTTTATTATTTGAAGTACTCCACAGACAATCTTTCCTAAGTACATCTCTCTATAAAATATAAAAATCAATGGAGAACTTGCTTAAATATTACTAACTTTGGAATATTCTGTAAACGATGTTTTCCAAAATGCAATATGCATGGTCACTTGAGCTTAAATAAATTTCAAAAAGAAACTTACTGAACGAAAGAAGAGCCATTACTTTGACACCGCCCACAATGTAATCACCCAATAAATGATTCATATTATCCGCTATAAATAATATTGCGACACTGCACATACCTAGCTGATAGAACAGTATGGTAATATTTACTATATACCTATAAAAAACGGAAAATCATAAAATGTGCACGCAATTTTTATTGATCTAGAAAGCAATAGGTAACAAATACCATTAATTAATTAATGAGTGGCATTTAATGTCATATGTCTCAAAACTCTAGCATTAACCAAGCAAGAGATAAAAATAACAAATATTAGTCTTGAGATCTGAAGCTCCACCTTTATTCTCACCGTACTAAAGTTAATTATTAGAAAGGCAAGTTAAATTATTTATTACGAGACTTTTCAAATTAAACGGCTTACATAATGATTTTGCTATTATTGCGTAATGCTCTTATGTCACTGAAATCACAGACTTTCTTCGCGAAATGACCATAATCAAGTGAAACACGCTCTGATTTTTTTGCTAAATGTTGTGAAGACCTGACAAGAATATGATCTCCATACCAATTAAAGCCCGCAATGACGAAATTTAACACCAAAGACATCTGAATACTCAATATATAAAGTCTGCATTTATTTAAGGACTTGTGAAATTAAAATGTAAGATAATAATAAAATTATAGATATATGTTTAACGTTTAGCTGAATCCTTATGAACTCTGTGCTAAATGAAACAGAAACTTACCCATAAACCTCCAAGTTTCCAAGCATATGGTAGTGAAAAGCAGCCAGCATTAAACATACTTTTAGAAAGCATCATTATTGCCCGATGTGGTCTGTAAATGTATTACATTTCTAAAGTAAAATCCAAAGAAAATTAAATGTATGATAAAAGAAAGCAATAACAAAAAGTTAAATCTAAATGATCTGAAAGGAATAATATTCCAATGAAATTATAAAATTCAGGTTGTATTGAAAATAGCACATTAAGCCTATTTTTTTAATTTATATTAAAACTCACGAAATAACATCGCCCTTGCGAGTTTCGTGCTGCACCAAATGTCTGACATCGCTAACGCTCGTGCCGTCTTCACTCATTCCATCAATTCGATTATCTGACACGAAAGACAGCAAAACAATTCAGCAGATGGTATTCTCTACAATTTGATTTAAGTGCGAAAAAATAGTCTATTACTTGCAAATTTGACATTAGTCAAGCTATTATAAAGTAAAAAATATTAAAAAAAAATAAACATCAACATCATCCAATATGAAACAGTACGAGTCCTAATGTTAAAGCGTAAAGTTCACAATACTTTTCTGTTTCCATTTCAACAAAATCTAAACGTGAATCAAAAATTTCTCCCCATTACATATATGCCCTCTCAACACTAATGAACTTCTCAATATATGGTTTATTGATCCTAACAATCGTAGTGAAGATCATAACGTACGGAACAGTCAATGGTAAGTCTGCTATACCATAAAACAAACAGTTTCACCATATATGATGATGTTATTTATATACCGGCATTCATTCATATGAAAACAATCAAATGCAATGAGCTACGAATAAAACAACAAAGTATACAAGTTCGAAACAAGAGATCCAGAAAAAGGAATGATGCATTTATAATGCTAGAATCATGCACTCATCAAAAAGGTGCAATGCTTCTCCTATTCACATTCTTGAAGTTTTGTTTCTAATATATTCTTCCATAACCCAACAGAAAAGACTGCTTTAGTATTGCTAAAAAAGTTTCCGAAAAACAATAAATAAATACGAACTTTGACAGAAGAAAAGGAAATACTACTTATATCAGATTAATTTAATTCAAATAAATTTCTGATTTTCCGCTGAACATATTATATTGAAGAACGATAAGTCTAAAATAAGAAATTGGATAAATTAAATCCAATACAAACCAAACGTAAATACAAAAGATGTGATTTATCTTATTTCTTCAGCGGTTTTCTCTTCCTTACGCTTCTTCTTAGTTGAATGCTTTCTCCTATTCCTTCTTCCTCTTGCGGTTCTGTCAAAAAAGTCTCGTTTAATTGTCTTTATGAACACTTTTCCTGTTTTACCCTACGCCAGCCTTTAATTCTTGTATTTTCAGTTGATTACCATTTTACTTTTTGCCAAATTCCATCCCACATTTAAAAAACGAATTGTATGTGACATCCCACTAAGTTTGATGAATCTGCTGACAGAGAACTGATAAGGAAATGCAATTCATACAATTATATAATTTACTCACCGACAACCAAACCTTCTTCAATATGCAGTTGTTCAGTTACATCCATGGCTTCAGTAATTCTACTATTCATCTAAAGAAAAAAGAATATAAATCACCAATGTATTTCCAGAAATTTCACACATATTCTTATTGAAAAGTCTTTCCGTCTAAAACAAAAACAAAAAAATGATAATTGACTTATTAAACTTTGTAAAACCACAAATATTGTGCGAAATAGGACGAATAACGAATGATGAAGAAAGAAAGTAGGCGATAATTCAAACCTCATTGTTATGATAAATATCATTTCTTGATTGATTTCGATTGAGCATTAAACTTCTTTGAAGAGGAACCTTAATTTCGAACCATTTTGCCCGAAAACCGTTTTCTGTGAAAACAATACCCGATTTTCGATGAAAAGAAACAGTAAAGGATGCGTAAGATTCCGTGCAACCTGAAGTATCCTGAAATATTAAAAAAATATAAGTTGTGAGATCTATTTCAATGTAATTATGAGTAAATCTACCTTAAAGATCGAAAATGGCATTTAAATATAGCTTGTGGAATACACAAGAAATGATAAAAACTGAAAAATCGAGAAATAAAATCTAAAAAGTAAGAAAACTGATTCAGACCTCGTGCAAATAATTTGTATTATCAAAAAGACAGCTTCTAAACAACACTGTCTCCTCTTTGTTGACTTTACAAATTTTTAACAACCCGTAAAAACTACCATTACCATACCACTCAAAATGCGCCAACCGGCAATTAACTGAAAATATATTTCCGCATTTTCTAAATAAAAATATGGTTTTATAAACAAGCAAATTTATAAAAGAACATAGCGAACAGTAACAAAACATTAAGCATAAAAGTTTAATATAAAAATAAAAGTAACTATGATAATCAATAATTTATATTTGAAATGAAACATAGGATGTTAACTTACTTGACGAATTGAAAGAATTTTCAATCCTTGACAGCTTTGCTGAAGTTGGAGATTTAGGCTAAAAAATTGATTTCTAATGAAATATTAATATGCAAACTTGAGTAATTCCGACGGGATTTTTTGTATTATTCTAATAGGACTCAGTGTACTGAATAACAGAATAATAAACTTAAGCATAGTGCTGTGCTATAATTAAAAAAAAATTCATCCATAACACCGACCACTATATTGATGTGTTAAATTCTTTTATTGTAGGTTATCGATCATTATCAAAATCAACTCCACAAAGTTCAAAATTTTAGTTATTTTCGCCAAAAAATCAAACATACCATAACATTATCGACTCCTTTCGCACTTTTTCCAATCTTTTGTGAATGTTGTTTATCAGCTTCCATTCCGAAGTTTCCGCTATTCGAATTTTCTGGTAAAATCTCTTTAGGATTCTTGTTAAAGCTAGCAACATTTTTCATACATCGTTTTGAATAGCACATTTCGTACAGAACTTTACTTGAAGCTCCATAAATTATATGACGAGAACCATTAACACCGATGCAAGATACTGCAAATGGTTCATCCGCTAACGTTGCTAACCACTTTTGCTCTGGAAAAATATTTAACGACATAAATATCCTTTTTCGGTATGTCTATAACTAATAATCTAAATTAAAATTTAAATTACCTCTATAAAAAAATTTAATATTCGTCCGTTAGAAGGAATAAATAAAAAAGTACTGAATAAATAATAACCAAAAGAAGATATCTGCAAATTTATTAAAAAATTCTTTTTTATAAATTTCTATTTCTCTAAACTCTGAGAAATTACCGTCATATGTACAGCTTGTGGATACATTTTCATGAGGTGAAAATATTGCAAACTTTTCAAAACCTTCTGCGTGACTCTGTTCCAACACTAAATTTGTCTGCTGAAATATAAAAATGAAGGCACAACTGATTTCGTCTAAAATTTATCAAAAAATTGGATGCTAAAAAGATATATGAGCTGTTAGCTTATGAAACATATAAATACAAAATTATTTCATTCAAATTAAAAATTTCTAATCTCCTAATAAGAAGTTATTCAACCTAGATAAATGAAAGCTCCAAAATAGTTGGTTAGACGATTAATAATATTCTTGTGAAATACTGGTCTTTAATCCCAAAATTTAGATAACCACTTAATAATACAACGTTTGATATAATTTGAACTTAGAGATTACCGCTATAACTGCTTCAGTGAAGTTTTTCAAGAATATATCTTGTATAGTTTGCAAGGCGTCAAAACAACTCGTAATGCTATCGGCTAAAGTTCGCGAAGAATGCTGCTCAGACAGCAGATTCCAAGCATTGCTTTGCACATCCAGACGATATTTAAGGGGTTTTTGACAATTAAAATACTGAAGAACCTGAAAGTACATGAAATAGTAAAAAAAATTTAAGTAAAATTACAGTTAATTTGGAAAAAACAGACTTTATCAAACGAATAATTTTGGCACGTATCGGCTTTAGATTCACTTCCTTCAGCCGCATTTCCGTTTCTTGCAATGGTAGTTTGCTTGATATACTGAAAAATGAGATTATACGCAACGCTAAAAAATAAAAATCCTTACAATTCTAACTAGAGATCTTCCAAATATTTGAAATAAATTAAATCAAAGTCATTCAAATAGCTATCAAGATAAACGTTTTTTTTCAAATATTCTATTTTGAAACTTTTGCCGTAAGTTTAAACTATTTAAGCTAAACTAACCTATCAATTTTTGTTGCTTCATAGTAAGGAATCAATATATAAAAATGGTTCCATTAATCAATCCCCCAACTAAAAAAAATCGGGCTGATAAGGGGCAAAAAAGGGCAATAAGGCAATAAATCGGGTAATGCAGTTTGAAATATTTCTTCAACTGAATGATTCCAGCAAGAAGAAGATGTCGTATTTATAGCTCAATGATGAAGCAGATATGTGCAATAACAGAAAACATAATTACAAGTAGTTAGAAACTTGTGATAAATACAAACACTATGAATTGCTTTTATTGTGATTTATATTTTTTGAGTAAGTGACTATTCTTGAACATTAAAAAAATCATTCTTAACAGAAGCCTATTTACCTCAGTAATCAATTGCAAATCGAATTTCATTTCTGTAGCGGAACGTTTGTTCTTTGCCGTAAATGGCGGCGTCTGTGATAACCAACTAGTGAAACTAACCAAATCCTTTCTAAAATAATACTTGTTACGCCAGAAAAGTACTAGTTTTCTCATTTTTAAAGATTTTCAACCAACAATTTTAAATATTTCACATTTCGCAACTTATTTTTTTGGAGTAAGAAAGTTAGAGTTATAAATTTTGAGTGAACCTTCAAGAATCCTAAACCATTTCACTTAATGATCGTGAGTGAAAGTTGAAAAATAAACCTGTTGCGCGTAGCCACTAACTGCATTTCATTGATTTTATTAATAATATCTTCTGCCACATTCATAAAATTCCGAAGTTCTTTTAACGAAGCTCCCTCATCATTTTCTTCAGCATATTTGCCGTAAGGATATACATCAACATTAAATAGACGCTTTGGTAAAAGTTTTTCACTGAAATTGCAATAATTGAACTTTTATTTCCACCTTTACAAATAAGTCATGAATGAATTTAATGTCATTAAAACTCAAAATCCATTTTTCAAATAAAAAATATTAAAATAAATAACAAAATATGAAATAAGTTTACATATGAAACGATTTAGTGAGAGAAAAAAATTTTTATTTGATCTAATTTTCAATTCTGAAGTACTTACGTTTTAGAACTACGCAGTGCACATCGCACCTCGATGAACAACTGTTTCATATTATGCTGCAATGCTTCCGCACCAGGAAGGAGATCTCTACCAATGCTTCCAATTATATCACTAAAACTTCGAAACTCAATTATTCATACTCCTTAATTTGTTTTAAAATAATCATGATTTTGATCAATACAATTCCAATAACTTTATAATAACTAAAGAACTTTCTTACACAAAACGATCGAGCAAAGATGCCATCAATTCTGCAATCACTATGAGAAAGTTAGGCAGGAATTTCTGGACTTTGAAGCAAAAACCAAATCAAAATCAAGGATATACTGACCCAAAACCTCTGTTTGCCCAATCAGTCATTTTTTTCCATTCCGTTGGTTTTAGTACGTTACGATAAAAATTGACCAGCTCTGGACTTGCATGCCCTGTCAATATCATACTAATAAAACATTCTCCAAGATTACAATTTGAAGCATTTTTTCCTCCAAAAGAACAGAATTTTTCATTAAATTCCTGAAAAATGATGCTTCCAATAAAACTGAAAGCTTCTTAAGAACATTGTTTCTATTAATTCATACAATCAGAAAATCCGATCCTATGCAACACTGGGTTAAAAGACACAATGATTGGGATTATCAAAATAGCACTTATTTTAGAATAACTCGCGCAAAATATTTGTGGCATCCACATCACTTCTTGAGAAACTCTGTTGATAAGATTATTGAAATATTTGAGAAATACAATATATGATAAAACGAAAATTTCGCCAGTACCTTGGACTGATCCTCCCAGTCGATAATAGCTCGAGCAAATGCTTCAGAAACAAAACACACATAAAAAACTAATTTCAGCCATCTGCAACATAAAAATCTAGAAGAAACTTTTGAAAAATTCAAAAACAGTAATTTATCACTTCAAAATTCCTTTTAATAAAATCATTAATGGAGACACTTTTCAGATAATATTGTAGCAATTAATAACAACCTATAAAAATAAGCGATAAGCAAGATGCTGGAATAATAAGCACAACATCCCAAGAAATAAGCTAGTTGAACCGACCTGCTTGCAATGATCCATATGAGACCATTTTTTAGATAACTTAAACTGTCGATGTCGAAACCAATCATTTGAGTATTCATTCCTGGACTGCTTGCTAAAAAATGTTTTGCATTCGTCAAAAAGTGGCCTACCATTCTGAAGTGAAAAGTAATAATAGTGAAGAGCAATAGTTAAAGTATTCGCTTCACCTACAGTATTTTACGGAAATTTATGAAAATATTCGACTCTTCAAGAATTCATCCTTAAACTAACATTATGTTTGAATCACAGTTTAATTATGGACTTTATCATATGAGCGAATCTTACCGCTGAGTTGGCCCATACTGGAATACACTACCATTAGTTGATCTCTCTTAGATGAATAAAACATATCACCCACTGTTATCGAATACGGATCGCAGTTGCCTAAAAAGCACAGAAGTTTCAAAAATATAATATCAAGCTGCTTTATAATTTCGTTATCACATCCTCATGAAAAATAGTGGATAATGTAGAACGGCAAATCTATCTATGGGTGCCGAAATTCACTCTTTATCAAAAGCATTTTCAAATGAATAAAAAAAAGGAATGCAGGAAAAAGTACCAAATAAGTGGGATGGCGGTTCAATAGAAGCAATAGGAAGAATACCCGCTGCTAAAATAATTACAGAATTGTCTATGTTAAGCGCGAATAACAATGTTCCAAGGATACTGAGATTGCTGTTGTCACAGAATGCTTTCATCGCTCTCAGCTGATTCAATTCTTCTGATTTGTCATTTAAACTTTCGCTTTCTGACAAGTCACCAAGCTAGAAATATCTTGCTTAATAGTACTCATAAATAAAGAAGAATCAAAAGTTGTTTTTCTTAAAATTTAGATCAGAAATTAAATTAACATGGAAAAATTCTAACTTTTTAATTATCATCAAAATTTCCATAAGTAAACGATTATATTCCAACTGATTCAGGAAAAGTGACAGAAATACTTACTACGCCGGAAAGCGTGTCCTCGTTTATTAAATTTATATTCAAATTCTGACTGAGAAGTTGCCATCTCATCCGTATAACACGAGTTTTCAGTCTAAATTGAAAAGTGCAGAAAACAGCCTTACTACTGAAGATGCTAAAAAGCTAAATATTTTTGAATGACATTTTTTTTAATAGAACTGATACAGTAATATCGCATCAATTAGCAAGCATAGAATCAATGCTTTTACCTGACAGTAAATCTGACAATCCCTTTCTCAGCATCTAGTAAGTGAATACAACCGTCACTAAAAGCTGTTGCGAGAACCTGAAATTATTATGTTAATTTCGAGTTAAAAAATGTAGTTTAAACTACAAAGTAAATTTCAAAACGTGATGTTTACCTTCCCATCAGGACTCCAACACATCGTTTCGAATCGAATTTCACTTTCTGATTTCACTCGATCTAATAAAAGTGGCTTAACATCGTAGATATCTCTCTAGAAATAAAACAAAATCAAGAATATCAAGTATTTTTATTTCAGTGTTTAATCAAAAATTGAAATCAAATAGCAAACTATGGTCGACAAATCAAAATTAAAAAAATATATGTTTAAGCGATTTTATGAAGATTTCTTATTCCTCAGGAATTTGTGCCAATTTTACCTTCCATCCATGTCTCCAATGCAAACGTCGTACACATACTTCACCTTTTTGAGATGCTAAAGTTAACAAATCAATGCTAGGATTCCATAAAGCTTGATGAACCTGAAATAACACGCTTATTCGACTGTAATGAGATTAAAGGCGATTAAAATAAGCATTTATAAGATGAAATAGAAGCTATAATCAAGTTATTAGAATTCTAGGTTTGATATAATGATTATTACTAGCTGATCTTAAAGTTTTGCCTTTATCAGCGGTATATTTAAAATATAAGAATAATAACCTTGAATGGAGAACCGCGACTTAAAACTGTTTTACCCATCAAATCAGTTGCAATGCAATGACTTGACATATAAATAGATTCCATCACCTCACTTTTTACACTCTTTTCTGCAATACATTTGCGTTAACAGTGGTAATTTAATACAATATGAAATGCGAATGATTTGAAAATTACATAATAGTACAAATAAAACACATGAATTAGTGGAAATAACATATTTGAGTAAAATGACCTTAAATTAGCAAGTCATTTTATTCATAGTATGTACACTTGAATTAGAGAAAGTCTGTTCTAACTGATACAAAAGATACAAGTGATATGTTCATAAGATATAGTAATATGTTGATACCAAGAGATATGTTGAAGATGATATGAAGATAGTACTATGCACTAACACAATCTGTGGTACTACACCAGGTGTATGTTATTTTCAAGCACTGATCTGAAAATATCAATCCCAACAACCACCTCTATATTAAATGGGAATTTTTCTCGGGATTAATTTAAGGAACAAAAATCTTTGAGAAGAATATCGGAAAAGAATTGGAAAAGAAGAAAGGAATTAAGATTAGGATTAAATAGAAAAATTAAAGGAAAGATAAACGTGCAAATGATTTATGATGATGATTTGAAATGTTCCGAGGATTAGAGTTTATTAGGTGATGATTAATTTATGTACCTACCCGGACTGGACAAGAATTACTGCCCTAACATCAAAATAAATCATGTTAGTCAAATTCTGAAATACTGTTGGAATTTTCCAGTCTGTAATTTAATTTCTAATTTACAAACAAAAAACGAACGATAAAATGTTGAAAAAAAGATCGATTATATTCCTGAGGAAAGAAAACGGAACATTTAAAAAAAAACCGAAATACGTAATTATTGTTCAACAATGTTTATAAACTATTACAGATTAAATAATTCATGAAAAGATACTCTATTCCTTATAAATTAAACTTAGTCTACGGAAATGTTGAAATGTTTGACTAGCTTCTTGATATACAATTCCTCTCATTAATCTCGTCTTCTATCATGTTCTTATCATCTTTAATGATAAAAATCTGTAGATAACAGTTTTCATTGTATAGCTTTTCCCAGACAAGTCAGGAGAATGATATTCTTAAAGAATAATGAAGAATTCAATTATTTGACTCAATTAGAGTTGTATGATAACGATAAAACAGATTGTATGATAGAGACAAGCTTTACAAGAGTAACGAGCAAGCTTATTCTCATACTATCATCCTAAAATCCTCAGGATAAAAGACAATAATGCATCCATTTATTCCTTGTATGACCTCTTGAACTCTCACATGACAGTTCTCTATCCAGGCAATATTAATATTATCGGATGAAGTCTCTTCCTCCCTCTCTTTCTTCATTTCTCGTAACAGCAATCGAAACCTTGGCTGGTCTCACTGGTAAAACGAAAAATTTTTTGAAAAAAAGAACCTTAAAAACTTCAAATAGAAATAGAACCTTCCATTTTCTAATTTTTGAAAAAATTGATAGGAGGATGAAGTTGAAGTTGATGAGTGAAAACATGAGAACAAACGATATATGCTGCAATCATCAAAACACTATAGCTACAGTTATAGTATGGGATTCACGCAACAACATCGTTTTCCATACTGAAAGACAATCTTCGATTAAATAATTAAAATTCTTAATTCAAAAATGGCACATTTTTTTAAAAAAGCAAGTCCCCCTGTATACCAAAACTAGTCTGAGTGTTTATTTTCCAACCACAGAAATTCATAACAAATTCAACATAGTATGGTAGGATTACAATCTAAACTACTATACGATTCATCACTGCCTATGGTAAAACAGGATGTTCTGGTAGTGCTTGAAGGATAGATAGATTAGAAGCTTCAACAAAAAAAAATATTTTAGGAAGTCAACAAATTTTTTGAGATAGAGTACAGAAATGCATACAGGCATATAATGTAGTATCGGTCGCTTTGTGTGTATTTTAAAATCCATTTACTTTACAACTTTAGAGCAACAGTCGTGACATAAAAATAATTATAAAGTCGAGATTTCTGTTATTTGATTTTTCTTATGCTGTTCCAAATTTCTCCTTTTGCATTTCATTGATCCTCCAGAAGTTGCCTGTTTTCATCAATTCAAACTGTTTCTGTAATCTTAATCTTCTTTCTCGCCTTTTCTTTGACTTTGAAATTTCGACCTCTGGTTCATCGGTTGTTTGTACATCCTGGAAAACATGAATTAATTTATTTAATAAAAACTATTTGTAAGCACATAATCTTCATAATCCTCAACAAAAAAATCCTCACCTGCTCAGCACTAAGATCGTCATCTTCTTCCCCAGTACCTGTACTACTGATAAATGGACTATTTTCAGCGGAAAGGTGTGACGAGGATAATGGTTGCTGTTGTACCTCTGTAGTACCTGTAGTCAATTCCATTCCAAACTTCATTGATGCTTCATTAAGTGAATTTAATGATGATTGGTGCTGCTGCAATGGATAAGCAGAAATCAACATTATAAGAGGGAAAAATTCCCAGAAAGGTTATGTGTATATATAAACTGAATACTAAATCACATTTTTGAATGACGTTGGGAGTTCAAACATGCACAGTGATTGTGAAGGATTGTAAAGATACCTCAAATGCAATAGCCATTTGATTAAGAACAGCTTCCATATCAGGCGTACTATTTTCTTCACCTGAGCCATTCTCATTTTTCCTCCTTTTCTTATGTTTATTTCGCTTCTTCAACATCTTTTGCGCTTCGGACTCATCACTTGAAATCACTTCTTCAGCATGTTTATGTTTCCTAGGAACATGAACCACTGTTTAAAGCTTAATGAAATAAAGAAAAATTGTATTTGAGGTCCTACTAAATTGACAGTACCCCAAAATTATTAAAAGATTGGGGGATTGTACTACTTTTTGGCATGTTTTATATAGTTCGGTTTAAAATATTCATTATCTCAAATAAAATTTCAAACTCTGGTCAGCTCAATTTAAGTTTTTTTTTAAAAAATAAACAGTACTCAAAGAATCACCGTTCAATAAATTTCTAACATTTTCAAATATAAATTATTTGAGAGACAGGCTAAAATTTGATGAATGAAACTTTTCGAATATCAAGCATTCAGGACAAATGTTTACTTTTTCGACCGTCTTTCTTTCGCAGCTCTGTGTAATGCCTGCACGTAAGATCCGCGTTCAATTGGATAGCCACGAGTTCTTTCGAAAGCTAAAGATGGAATTTTTTTAATTTAAAATTTCAAGTACCACTTTTACAGTATTCATTGTTTATATATTTATATATGTAAATATTTAATATGTATTTATATGTAAATAATTAAATATGTAAATATGTATAATTACCATCAATGGCATCATGCGAAGACCATCCCAAACGATCAATTAAAAATCGACATATCAAATAACCGCTACGATTAACACCATTTGTACAGTGAACGCCGATCATCATCTCTAAAACTTTTACGAACAAAATATAAAAATTAATTTTAAGAAAAAACTACGCTTGCTAAAAAGGAACAACTTATCTATGTTAAAAAGAAGATATATGAATATAAGCAACAGTTTTTAGCAATCTCAATCCGGCTTAATGATCAAAACTATTTTCAGCAGTTATACTGATATGAAGTGTAGAATTAAAAAAGCGATTGTTAAGCAAACAAATTTTTAACCAATTTTAGTCTTATTCTTTTCTGAACTGAAACTGTAAGAAGTACCGTTATCAGTATTTGATTCCAAAAAACTATCAACGATGGCATTGAATGCATCCACCAGATCATCTCTTTCAAGAAAACCTCGACCAGGACAGTTGATTTTTTCATATAAAATACACATTCCTTCAATATCGCTGCGTTCATAGTAACGATCTGTATCCGTCAAGTCGATAATAAGACCCACTTGAATCCCTTTTTCACCCAACTAAAAATTTTATATAGCTTTCTCATTCAAGCGATGAAAAGTTGGAAAAGCTATCCTAAGACTATCATGAAATGAAATCTAACATATTCAAAATTAACTGATTCATTGCTAGATAATTTACTTTCTGCAGAAGATTCAAAGTAGTGAATCGTTTCTCTTTCGGTATTCTCGTCGATAAGGTCATACTGAGGGGTGTTTTGAAAACTAAAAATCGGGTGTTTGGTATTGGGAGGCCAATTGGTTCGTAGCGTACCCATCTAAAAGAACTTTTTTCAGAACTTTTACGCAAATGAATTAAATTCCTGAAAAAAGTTTTAACAACTGAGTACTAAAGCGCATTTATCCAATTACAGCATGCACTTATACCATTTCTATACAATGAAAAGACATCAATGAAATAAGGAAAAGTGGAAGAAACGACCTACTTTCTCTTAAAACCATTATTTACTGGAAAGAATTTTGCTGTTTCGCTTACCGTTCATTTGCGACTAACACACATATGCTTTTATGAATAATCAGTATTTACGCCCGTTCCCCTGTCATTTTATGCGGTTGAAAACTGTATCCAGATCTGTCCCCAATGATTTCATTGGAGTTCTTGCCAAGTAAAAAGATAACGGTTCTTTGCGCTTATAACAATAAAAACATAATGAAGAATAAATATAAAATATTAACTATTCAAAGTCGACATCTATGAATTAAGGAAATTAACGAGTTTCAAGTAAAAGACCGACCAACTGCAGAATATATTTCCGAAAGATAACAGAAAATAGATACTATTATGCACAATACTTTCAAAAGAAGACTTGATTTGAGAATTACAGAAAGCAGCACTATTTATATTACCCCATTGTCATCATCATTACAATACTTATTTTTTTTATCAGACTGTAGCAATTCTGCCTAATACTTGTTGACATACAGGAATCAAACCACTATCTCTATTTATAGAACTAAGACGATATAATTCATGTGCTCTACAATTCATTATCGTTAATCCATATAAAATAACTGCTAATACATAAAGATAATAACTGTTATTTATCATCATTTATTTCAGTTATTGAAAAGAATTGGATCATCACTCGTTTTTACAAAATATTTCAGAAAATACAATAATCTATCAAACTTACTCATGAACTTTTGAGAGTAATAAAAGTTCCTCTAAAAGTAACGTTCATAAATTCAATTGAAATAGCAAATTTAATTCTAAATTGAAATATATGGGAAATGAGAGATACATTAGTGATATCAAATAAAAATCTCACTGTTTCGGTACCACTCGACTGGTTCGTCCCATTGTATACCCAGACAACTTCGATGAACCGAACTCCCTTCTCTATTACTTTTAAACTCAGCAAGTCACTTCACAACTTCGCACAATTTTAATGCTAATAATTGCGGTATAATTATGAAACATCACTTCTCTCCTTGCTCAAATATTACTTGATAAAATGATAAAATGAAACGGGAAACTAACTGATCCTGACTAGCTAATGGAAGATTTACAGACTTCTGGGAGATTTAAGTAAACTCCATTGAGAAGTACAAATTCAAGGATTGAAATTGCTAATATTTAAATTCATAAAGATATGGAGAGTAAATACTTTATCAATAAGTATACATTAATCTTCCATTAGCTAGTGAGGATCAGTTAGCTCTCCGTTTCATGTTATCATTTTGATGTTTGAGACATTTATATTCATACAAAAGATAAGAAAAGAATTCTGAATTACTTATCTATTGTGATAAAAAATTGTAATTGTTTGTTAAATGTACGAAATATTAGATCGAAATTGAAATTGGTAGCTTGACCTTTTACAGCTGTATGTAACTCGCACGAGTTGATTTAGTGGTAGATAAAGAAAGAGAAAAGAGGAATGAATATAAAATAATTAGGTAATTTTCTTTCATCCACCGAAATTACTCGAGCTTTTCTCTTAAGGCTTTCGAGACAAAAGCGCTTATGCGTAAGATAGATGCCATACTTGAGTTAGTTCTCCCGAATTCTTAGATACATCACCTCAAACGTATTAGAATCGCATTTTCTAGCTGATATTATTTAACTTTATCTCTTATCAGATACTAGACATGTAGGATGGATTTTTGTTTCTTTATCCTTGTTTGATTTTCCTTCTATTTTTAGCTCTTTTCACAATCCTTAAATATCTTTACTTTTTATCATTTTCTCAAATTTCAATAACGGAATTTCGAAAATGAAAACAATTTGTCCTTTCCACAGTTTTACAAAATGTTAAAGGTCAAAAGTTCATAGCATAAAATGTTATGGAATAATTTTTTTTTGTTGAAATGGTGGTGAGGAGATAAAGTTGACATATACATGCTGCTGTATTACACGTCCGATATGATATGTTGTCATTGGAATCACTGAAACTTCACAATTTTATTAAAAATTATTTTATATTTGTCAGCTATTTGATTGATTAAATGCTTGTACATAGCCAAAACAAGGAAACAATTTTTTTTAAGGAAAGAAATGAAGATATCACGTTTTTCCGTGAAAGTATTAAGTAAAGTAATGTACTGAAATTACATAAATATTAATTAATAAATAACAAATAAGTTACTGATTGTGCTAATTATATGAATATGAATAAAAATATGAAATAAAACACATGAATAAAAAAACATATTATTCTAGTCAGACATAAATGAGATTTACTTCTTTTATTCAGTTTCTTTTTTCTTTTGTTCATCGCTAGCTATCAATTGCTTACTTTAACTAAGATTCCGCTTATCTGTAATTAAATTGCTGAAATCTATATTGAATTTCTATTTTGCTTCATTTCCAATTCATGCGAAATTTCAAATAGAAATTTAAACGAAGAATTTCAGAAGAAAAAAATGCTACCATTTCTATATTCTTGAGATTTCCAATTTTTTCATTTTTCTACTTTTCCTTCTTTTCACGATAGGATCTTTTAACCTCAGCTAATTGTGCTTATTTTGCAGATTCTCGACCTTTACTTCCGTTTCTTCACGTTCATTCTCACCTGTTGTGGATAATTTCTGCTTATCGGATAAATGTTTCTCAAAATTCTGTAAGATCGAATTCGACCTCGCCTCTTTTTTTTCATCTTTACCATTATTGAGCTTCTTAACTTCACTTGATTCTTTTCTATCTGATTTTTTATTCTCGCCAACTTCCTTTAAATTCTAAATTCGATCAAATTTTATTTTCTCTTTATACTAAATTGAATGAAACTCGAAAGTTCCATGAATTCTACTTCTTCTATGCACCTGTAATTGTGATGGCATTTCAATATCAGTTTCACCCTCTCGATTGAATACACCGATTTCGGAATTTTCTCTCAGTGATGGTTGTGTCGGTTCAACAACTAGCTCTGAAATTTGCTTCTTCCAATTTAGATAACGCATTAGAAATTTTTTCAAAACAAATTAAGAGCAACAAATAATTACATCTTGGTTAGTTTTTGATAAACCGATAAGCTAAATGATAGCAGCAGTACAAGTTCAAACTGTATTATAATCGAAACATTTCAATTTATGCAAATCTCTCTATTCATCGATCAATCATATATTGAAAGCATTTGCAGCATTCAGTATGAAATTGACCTTTTCTTCTGGAACAATCAATGATAACCGAAATAGCAACGACTGTAGCAACAACCCCGAGATGTGATGTTGCTACTATTACTTCACTTAGCATCGAATACATTTATATCTAAATTGTTTAACAATCAAGCCATCATCGAACCATTCGTAAATTTGCTTCATTTTTGAAATATTTTGAAATCTGTTCAAGAATGATTTCAACTTGTTGTGAGCTTTGAAATTCTCTTTTCTTCACAGATAAAAACATATTAATCTTATGGTTACTATCATTTACATATCACTTCATATCATATCACTAATGCATCATTTCTTGGTTACTCGTTCATTTTTCTTTAACTTTTATTCTTTTTTAAGTCATCCAAGAATAAGTTTTAGCAGAGAATAATTTTGTTTACTTGTTCATAATTCATTGAGAAACAAAAAGAAAAAAACAAAACCATTGAAATGAGTTGAATTATTCCTTTTAAATTTTTTTATGCTAAATGTATTCTTGATTTTTCCTTTTGGTGCAGAAGTAAAAAGTTCGATTTATCATTTATCATATCCTTTTGTTCTATTGTATGGGAAATTGATTACAGGAGAAGCAAGTGACCTTTTGCAAGAATACCGCCCACGACGAAACATAAAAATGAAGTGGGAAAATTTCTGAAATTTCACCGACTTATGAATTATCACTCATAATCAATAAGAATGACAAGAATACTTTTCCGTTACAGTTACGTGTTCGAAGAGGAAGGTAAGCAATAAGTTATAATATTCGTAAATTGTTTATTAATTGCTTTATTTCAGTTATAAGATTTTTATTGGAATATAAATTAATAAACATAATGAGAAAATTATTTAACGCAGACTGATGGAAGTTTGGGGTAGCGTTTCTTTGAAGAATATAGTTTATCAGAATATGATGCAGTTGCAGTCCACAAAAATTCCTCTCGATAGATTTGAGAAATGAACAAAGTTGGTAGGAACGGCGAATGAATGTAGAATTGGCAGTGTATCGGGAACACTGAGATTAGTTGTTCGGAACAGAGATACCATTAGGATAAGCACTGAAGCCAAGCGATCTCTGAGAGTATGGGGACAGGTAATGAATAGTAGAAATTCTGAACACAGTTCTATGAGAATGAGAATATGCAATGTGTTACACATTCTGCGGATGATAATACGTGGGAAAGCAAACATTTAAAATATTTGAATTTAAAGATTAAGGTTGACAGATTTGTTGACATTTCGGGTTTCCCGACAATATATTGACTCTCTTTATGACCACTGAATTGATCTACTTTGCTAACAATGTGTTTATAAATTTGAAAAAGCCTTCACAGAAATCATTTTCTTCAAGAGCAATCATTTCTACGGATTCTCGATTCATGATTTTTGAAAATCAAAAAAATTTCAAACGAAAAAATATGAAGAATTTTCGAGAATTAATAGTTAGTTTTAATTGTAGATGGTAACGATTCTCCGATTTGCGTGCCAATACGATTCAAATTGACGTTTAAATTCAAATTCCCAATGTGACTGTATAGAGTTAAAATCAGATTCCCATCGTAATTGCATAAAATTAAAAGTGCTGTTTGGATTCAGATTCCCAAATAATTGGATAGAATTGGAAATGCTTGTCATCGGAAAGCTCATAGCACTAATCTGCTCCTTAAATTCACTCATTTCATTTCCCCTATTCAGTTCATATTACTTATATTTAATCTAAATTTATTATGAATTACAATATCAAAGATTAAAATTGCAGAAATGTGATAAATACGTTTAAAAAAACTTAAAAATTAAGAATTTCCTGCTATTGTGATTTTGAAAAAGGAAAAACTAAATGATTGAATGAAATATTCATTCGATGTAATTTTATTTGAAAATATTTTGCCATGCACTTCAATTTAATACGATATCTTTTAGGGTATCATGTCAAATTATAAAGATACTAATGATATGTTGATAAGATAGACATTAGTAGTATGTTGATATCAACAGATATACTGAAGATGACATGGTACCACGCACTAACACAATCGTTTTAATATCCAAATTGCTAAAATATTAACTAAATTTTGCCACAGGCAAAAGTAAAAATTTAATAAGTAATCATCTACAACTTGCATAATTTAACTTGACAATTAAATTTCATACTATTAATTTACATAATTTAATTATAATTTGAATTACATTAGAACTTTTCTTTGAAATATAAGGTATTCAAGTAACAGAAAAAGAGTTTGAAATTAAATTATAATAGTAAAAATAACTGTTATTTCAACGTCTATGCTGCTGAATAATGAAAAGTGTAACGAGAAAATTGAAAATATAAAGTTTATCATGTTGAAAAAAAAGTTATGAATTCAATTATTTAATAATGATAGTCATTACAGCGATTACGAATAGCATTACAACGATTGTGAATAGCATTACAGCGATTACGAATAGTCATTACAGCGATTCTTTCTTAGAAAATTATCGAGATGTCAATTATTTTCCAGATGTGATTTCTGCTCGTATTTCTGCACCATTTCAGCTACTGATTCTAATAATTTATATTCTTCAATCATTTTCTTCTCTTCCATCTTTTTATCATGATTTTCTTGTTTGGCTTGAATCGCATGGCTTCTATTGTGATAATGTGGACAGCAGTATCCACTGCACCAACTCTTTTCCATTGATAAAACTGATTTGTTATCAACATTGGATTCAAATTTATCAGGTAATTCGTCGTCACCAATAGCCATTTCAAAGATACTATTCGATTTGGACACGATATCATTCATATTCACGTTTGAATTCAGATTCCCACGTGATTGAATGGAATTGAGAGTGGTTGTTATTTGAGTACTTGCGGTGCCAATTTCCGGCATTGCAGTTCGTTCCTCCAATTTATCGCTATTTACTGGAATTGAAGAGAAAATTTTTTGATTAATTAATAGCTATCAATTTCTCATGAGAAATTTTTTCACGTAATCTATGTCACCTGAAATTAATATTTTCGTTTGATCCTTTTAGAATTTGCAAAAGTAAAGGATGCTTACTCTAGAGAATCAAGTTTCTATCATTTTTTTTTCAATTTTCCTAAACAGAAATAAGGTGTCGAAATTATTTTGTCTATTTTTAACTGTTTTAATGACAAAGTTACCACTAATATCCGTGCCATAAGTGATAAAAGTGGGTAATAGTTCGATCATTTTCTGTGAACTATCACCGATTCCGATCATTTCCTGAAAGATTCTGATAAATTGATTGCATAAAAGTAAATGAATAAATTTTAATAAATCTATGATTTGATAAATCCTAAACGAAGAGTCTCTGCGACAAATTTAATTCAAAAAAAGGCTTGAGAAGTTTTTGATAATAATGATATTGGTGATAATGATAATGATAGCAATAAAGTAGTGATATTAATAACAAATAATAATAATACGGTGTTGACAAATATAATACGTGGAAATGAAATGATAACGTGTAGATCAGGTTAATGATTTGAGAAAACAATGATTGAACCTTCGATTTTGACGTCTCCCTTCGCTGGTTTGAATTACTCCAACTCACATTCAATCCTTTACGATGATCGGACGATACGGTTGATTCAATCGTGTTATCAAAAGGGTAATGATGATATTGATAATCGTTCAACAACCACTTTTGTTTTAATACTAAATTAATTCTGTAATTAAACTCGAAAAATCCCAATAATCATATTGTTTTAACCTTTTCGATTTTGAGTATTTTCCCTTCTGGCACAGTTTAGAATGCATGAAAGTGTAATGCTAATTAAGCCACCAATAATTGACATAGCTACTAGGAATTCATTTTCAGTAATCTCCATCCGACCTGAAATTCATTCTTTCAAATCATTTCATAAAAAATGGAAAAGTGAGCCAGCAAACAAATTAAAATAAGAAGTATTTTCATCGATTATTGAAAATTTTGTTAATTTCAAATCACAACGAGTATACAACAGTATTACCGGAAAAGTAACTATAAGGGACGGAGTAAAGAAACTAAAATGAATTGTTGAAAGGAATGAATTGCTTTAAATAAGTTAATTTTTTTCTTTTTTTGCATTTAATTTTTCTGAAAAGATTTGACTATAAAAGGAATATGAAAAGGCTTATTTGAATCATTTTCATTTATTAAAGCCGGTACGTGAAGTGATCGTGTCCTAAATTGCATACAATGTATGCAAGCTTCAACAATTTACAGCAATAGTAAGTTATTTAGGGACACGTTGACGTGAAATATGAAATTTAACTTAAAAAGAAATTTTTTTTTGCCTCAAACTATTTATGAACTTTTTTGATATAGCTATGAAAAATAATTCTAGTAGAAATTTTCAAATTTCAAAAATTAATCGGAATTTAGACGAAAAAGTTATTATTATATTTGTATGATGTGATATTAGAAGTAATACCATAACATTCACAATTCACTCAGAATAAGCAATATTACCGTCTACGAATTTTAACCTCTAATTACCTATAAATTTCAATAGGTCAATTAAATTTAAAATATTATAGGTAATATTGAATAAGCTTTATTTATCTTTAGAGTATATACGAAGGAATAATTTATTAATTAGAGAAGCAAAAAGAGTTTTCGAATTCAAAGGAAATGATTAATTCCGCATTCCGCAACGGCCAGAATTCCGCTAACAGTAATAGAATTGGAAAAAGCGGAAGTAAGAAAAATAATGAAACAATTCAGTGTAAACCACGAAAAATTTTTCCATTAGCTAATGAAAGAATTGAAGATTTGATTTATCCAACTGTAACTTATCACTATTCCGTAAGCAAAGATGCACGTTACGTATACGTAATCGGTGATGATCCAAAGGAATTACTATCTCAACTCTTCGTATGGGATTTACATCGTGGAACCTCACGTCGTTATGCGGTGGTCAATTTGCAACCAACGTTACAAATGAAACATTTATATGAGATTGATACATCAGACGGAATATTGGTGTGTTGTAGTTCCGGAAGCTTTCAGATTTGTGCAGTGCGATTTAATCATTCACAGGAATTAATTCGAATTCAAAGAATACTCTTTTATCAAATAAGTAACAATAACTCATATTTCTGGAGTTCCGCAAGAGCATCTGAACGAGGCATTATTTTTATGTCACAAAATGAACAGATTCGTAATTTTTATGTAACACAGGTTAACTTGGATACACCGGTACGAACCGTTCTTCTTACTGCACACATGTCCGGTTTACGATTTTGTGGTCAACCTTGGGTTGACGGAAACTATATGTATTTATTTGAAAGTTCATCAGTAATTGCTCATCATGAGGAAATAAAATATTTGACAGGCCGTTTAGTTCGAGCTAACTTGCACACCGGTGAATTGGAAATAGTAAATACAAAGGCAACGGGTATTCTTGGAAAAAGTTTACCGGCTATTCAACAACAACAACAACAACAACAACAACAGGAACAGGAATTCCTACAGGATCCATCATTACAAGAAATGAGAAGTATCACTACGCTTATTAGACGTGTAAAACACGTGGGACGAAATGGATGGTTATGGATAATAGCGGAATTTGTGGATCCGTACGATATACTTAATCAGGATACTGTTCATTGTGAGGTACTTGCGTGTTTATCGTTTATTTTCGTAGAATTTTCACGTTTATACGAGCGTCAAATGGAAGAAGACTATGATGATATCATCAGCGATATCACTTCAATCCAAATTCTAACCTTTTGAAATTATGCTTGCGAACGACTGCCATGAACTTTTGTAGAATTGCTTTGACCTTTACAGGACTATCCGGAATCTTGCAAATCTGAGACCTCTCACTTCTCATTTTCTCCGGAAATTATAATCATTTTTATTTTTTTTCAATATTTTGCGATCATCCCTTTCTGCATTCGTATCTGATTTTTGATCGTAACTTTAGCATTAAAGCTTTAAATCCCTACTTGTTAAAGGATTATCATTTTAACTTCAGGAAATCTCTAAGTAATTAGTATAAACCGTTTATAGACTTTGCGGAAGTGCTCATCTTTTTCACTTTCAATATTATTTCCATTACTGAAAAGCTAACAACAAAATATTTATGTAATTTACGGAAAAAGATGAAAAATATTCACTATTACTTATTAGTAGTTATCATTCGAATTTTTTTCTCATATCATAAAAATTAAAACTTCATTCGCGATTTATTATTAATTTAACAAATATATATCGATTAATTTCTATTGCTTATCATAAATCCGGAAACATATTAGCAGAACTTCCGGTTTAATTATTCCTCTCCTCTTTTTCCTTTCTAATGAATACAATAAAGTTTGCAGAAATAAGTTTATCCAGAATTTCAATTCATCATGGATTTACTAAAATAGATGGCGAGAATTTGTTTGATAGTTTTAGAAGCTAAATCATTCGGAATCCATGCAGTTTAACGGAAAAAAACTTTTTCTTTTCTGATTTCTAAAAATTTCTTCTATATTTAAACAATCGATCGATTGCTTTAACTTCAGTTTTTCCGGATTCCTATAAGCAGAGATATGATAAGTTAAAAAAAGATTCAAACAAAAGAGAGTAAATCTACTTTGCAGATATGTGTTGTGGTAATGCAAACGTTCACGTGGTATCGTTTAAATTGGCTTCCAAAATGTAAATTTGATGAATTAACATTGGACGTCAGTTGTAATGGTACTGTAGTTATGTTACGAAAAAAAATGCTACAAATGGTTAATTATGCACAAATCGATTCATTTCTACTGCTTTCCAGAAATCCGGAAACATTACTTAAGCAAAGTTTCCGTGCTTTAATTACTTATTTTCCAACATGGCGAAATTTGAATAGGGAACAAATGCAGTCATTTGGTATACCATCTCATTTACTCATTCCATGATAAGTGATAAAAATTTTTACATCAAATAAATATGGTATGAAATTGTAAAATATTTTTAACGTTCGTTTAATGCCAGATATACGTAAACTTTGACCTCTTCAATCACCTAAAGCTCTGTATAAGAATATGTCTAAAATTACTAGCATCACGAATAAAACTTCTTTTTTCCTAACTTTCATAGATATTCTTTAAAAAAAGGTTGTTTGAGGTTTTGATAAATACATCATAATCGAATTCATCATGAAGAAATCACAACTGGTCAACAAAAAAATTAATTAACCAAATTATATTCCAATTAAATTGTTAATTATGATAACGAAGCCCAAATTAACCCAAATTAAATTCCAATTAACTTATTATGATGATGATGAAATAGGAACAAGTGATTTCTTGTTCAGTCATCTTTTACGAAAGGCAAAAATTTCGCAGAATTTCATACAAAAGCTTTTATTCAACTTCGATCAATTAATTAAATTAATTAAAGCCTATAAAGTCAGAATAGTCTAAAAACAAGGAAATAAATGCAAATTTTTAGAAATTTAAATCAAAGCTTAAAAACTAATTTTAGATGAAAAAAGATAAACTTTATTTTCTGCAAAATAAATCGGATTTCTTTATTTAATCCAGAGTCAACAGTAGATTGATTGATAAAAATACTTCTACCTGACAATACCTGTCGATTCTTTTTCTTTTTAAAACGATATAACAACAAATTTTTATTTTAAAAAAAATTAAAAAATAGGAATAGCAATAGGAAGCATAAAATTCAGCCATCTTTTTCCTGTAAATACAGTAATGAAGAATAAAAAGAAAGTAAATCAATAAAATATAGATTTTCAAAAGAAGAAAAAGTAAATTCTAATGCAGGTAAGTAAGGAAAGTTTTCTAAAAGTAAAAAAGTTCAAAAATGAAAAATTCCATTTATTCATTTTATTTTTGTAATACAATTTCACCTATTACAAAGAATAAATCCTTACAGTACCGGATCTCAACAATACAAAAATACTAAGATTACTTCAATTGAATTTATAAGATTGAAAATTGTTTTGATATTTTCCGATGAGATTCGGAAATGAGAAATGCGGTAATTTCCGCATGAGGGATTTTAAAAGTCTTAGATTTCGTTTCTAATACTTATTCCATGATTAAAATTTAACAAGGTAAACCATCTATTATTCATAAGTACATAAGCATAGAGAGAGGGAGAGAGAGGGAGAGAGAGAGAGAGAGAGAGAAATGAATAAATTACGATTATAATAAATTTGAAGTACCAACCAAACAATTGTTTTAATAGTAATAACTGCTAATAGCAGCGCTAATTTAAACTAACATTAGCAATTAAAACAATCATCAGTGATTAAAGTAGAATATAATTTTACTTGATAATAAAAGAGAAATTAAAAAAACATTTTAAGTGAACTAACTTATCAGTTAACAATAATGGAGTGTTATGTATTCAGTGATAACTTCGAAAAGAAAAAAACAGTTAAATATCACATATCACAACAATTTATCGAAATAAGGAAAAAACTTTAACCAAATAATTGAACTTAAGTAATGTAAAGAATATTATCAAAGTTAAGTCCCGCCTACTGATAAAGATCCTTATGATAAGATGCTATTTTAATAAAAATAAATCAATAGAATTGAATTTATCTGCTATTACTAAATATACTTAACAAGATAATATCAAATTAATTAAGCATGAAATTACAGATCAAACTTTCGTCTCAGGACCATCATCAACACGTGTAATTTGTTTGAATGAGTCACGTAATCGCGAAAGTTGTCGTGCAATAAACTGTCCATATACTTTACCATACCAAACATTACTCCGTCCTCTGAAGTTAAAAAAAAATGAAATTTTCAAAATTAGAATAAACCTATCAAAACAATACTATTTTAATTGTAAGATGAAAGTAAGATAAGTCAAATCAATCACTCTTTATGATAGACGTAACACGTGAACGTAACAATAATACCTTAAATCCGTCCTTGTGATATACGTAACACGTGAACGACCAGCAATTGGTTCAACAAGAAATTGTGATGAAAGTACAGCAGCTGAAAGACCACCTAACATTTGCGTTTCACTGGAATGTACTGAACGTTCGACCAGAACGCAACCACCACGTAATTCTTTCATATCCGTACGCCATAATCTGAGGTATGTTTAATTAATTAGAAATTAATTTAAATTTCAATTAAAGACAGAATTTGCATATATTCGAATTCAACAATTCAAACATTAAATTGGAAGTAATACTTTTCATTTTATAATCAAACATACCTAACTACTGTAATATCACGAGTTGGATGTGATGGCGTATCATTGATAACATACTGGAATACGTCACAATTTTCTGCATTCAATATTGCCACCGTTCTCCAATTGATAATTTGAACATCCCAAACATTTCTGAATTTAATGAAATACAATAAACTTACTATACTTACTATTTATATAATAAATTATATTATTAAAGTATTTCTTTCATTATCGATTAAAAATTTATTCATTAAATATATTAAAAATGAATGAAATAAAGTGAGAGAAAAAAGGATTGCCTTTCTCGAACAATCCTAGTAAGAATCTCTTTAGGTGGTGCTTCAATATCAACCCAAACGCGAAAGAATCGCAAGGGATGGCCATCCGTTGATTTCTTTGTTGAAATTTCAACACCATTAACTGTACCCTCAACAATCCAACCTTTCCATCGATCTCGATGTTCCTAATTAATTAATATTATTCATTTAAAATAATTTCAATGGTTGATTTTTCAGATAGGAAATTAAAAATTGAATACTTTAAATTTAAGTAAAATGAAAATTAAAAGATAAACTCTGCTTACTTTTAATAGTTCTCTTGCCTTCTGCAATAGATATGTTTTGTAATTTCCATCTTGAGATAAACCCAATTCAGTTAGAAATGGTGCATCCGGTTCGGTACCTTTACAATATTCGTTACCTTTATCACGTTCAAATCCTGGACTACTAGGAACAATGAATATTTTGGTACAGTGCTCTATCATTTGCACCAAACATTCTTGCGCAGCACGTGATTCCTTAATTTCACGTTCTGTTGGTAATCCTGCTGCTCCAATTGTTTTATGTCGTCTAAAAATACAATATTCTGAATACAATATTCTAACTGGTGCAAATTAACATTAAAACGTAAAGACACTAAACGTCTCACGTAACTGTACTCAAAATTTCATATTATTTAATTAAGAAGAAAATATTAAAAAATATTGCTAACCTTGTTGGACTGATATTATTCAAATGTGAGCCACATAATTGAAATAATGATGGCGCAAAGCATACAGCAAGATTTTGTGCTGTCATCTGAAAACAAAACAAAAGATTATATAAATATGAACTGAAATTTAAAACTTGAATATTCAAAGCTGATATGATATTAAGTATGTGATATTCAAAGTGATAATGTGATATTAAGTATTGATATTCAATGTGATAATGTTGTATTCAATGCGAATGTGATAATATTAAGTACTGAGAATGCAAATTCTGATTTTGAAGTGCAATAAAATAATAAAATAAGAAAGTGAAAAATAAATTAGGAATAATACAATACTCAAAAACTTAATTAACCAATTAATAAAAAATTAAGGAAAAGAAAAAAACACTCTTACACTATTAGTTGCAGAATGTTTAGCGATATCATGAAGGAAGTAAAGTAAAGTTTGTAGTGCTTCGCGATGCTCATCAGGTAATAACAAAACTGCATGCTGAAGAGCTTCCATACGCATTTCCATTGGAATATCTTAATTAAATTAAATATTAAATATTTAAATTAAATAAAAAATGTTTCGAAGTGAATAATCTAATGAATAATCAAAGAAAAATAAAATATATACGTAATTTTTGTAAATAAACTTACGTATAAAAATTTTAGCAAATGTTTCTGAATATTTTGCAGTCATTAAGGGTTCCGGTAATTCACGGAAATACTGTTTTAAAAGATCAGCTATGTCGTGAACCTTAAATGATATCATATAGTGAATAAATATGAAATAAACTGATATCAAAAGAAAAGATAAAAGTTGTGATTACATTACTCTGCAAATTTCCTCTCTAAAAAAAAGACAAACTTTTACTTTATTTCTTCCCAAGAAAGAAATAATGTAAAAGTTTGTTTTTTTCTTTAAGCTATAGCTAGATTAATTGATCCATAAAAAATCTAATTAAATACAGTTTTCGTTGAATTCTCTTAAAATAATTTTAATATAGAATAAGTATAAGTTATAAATACCTGGGAGAGATCGAGTTTCCCATCTGTAAAAACTTCCACTTCCGGTGCCACATCACAGAGCATTCGTAATTCGGTAATTCGTGAACGAACACCACTTTTCCGAAATATCCCGACAGTATCTGGAGCTGCGATACGTAAAAAGTGCATCATTTCCAGTATAAATCGAGGTAACGCAAAGCCAGAACGACTTTGGATGATAGCTAACGGTAAGCCAAAAGTTGAAAGTTCACCTAAAAATGAGCAAAAAATCAATTTGCTAATTAATTAATAAATCAAAAAAGCAAACAAAACAGTTTTTACTATGAAAAACTTTTTTCCATATAATTATATGAAAAAATTCAGATTTCTCAATCGATTAAGTTAATATTTACTTTTGTTGCAATCAGAAATGGATTAAGTAAATACTCAAGTTTGTTAAAATCAAATAATCATACTTTACTTACTATATGATATTTATATGATATAATATAATATTTATGATACGATATTGATGATACGATATTTAGATCGTATCAGAAATTTCAATATCGGATATATTAGTTAATAATTTATAACTATTTCATTCTATGATATAAGAATAAGAAGATATTGATGAAAAATTACGAATGTAAAAAATATTTCGTCGTAATCTTACTTCCGGTAGATTTATTATTGCTATTAATACTGTCATTATTGCGCATTCGTCGGATAAACTTATGCACTGCCCAACTTTTGCTTACTCGACCACTACCGCTATTATCAGTGATAACACCAATTCTGATACTGCTTCCAGCATATGTTTCAATCATTACTGATAGCTTAAGGAATGCTAATTTTCGTATTTGTTGCTGAAAAAAACAAAAGTTTGATTAGTTTTTTAATTTTTTTTTTAAAAAATTTGAAATGACACAAGAATTAAATGTAAAAAGTAAAATGAAAAGTAAATAAATAATTTAAAAAAAAATAAAAATGATGAAAAAAATAGACATACAATAAAAATAAGTAAGAGTTGAAGAGTAATAATAAGTAAGAGTAAAATAATGATAATAGTTCAGGAAAGGTAAATGAAACATTTAAGGAAATCATGCAAATGGAATAATGATTTACTAACCATTTCACCTACACTCAATGCATCCATACTCTGTCCTAAATTAGCATCACTGATAAAAGTTTCATTGTAATCAGTACGAAAAGCGTTGAATAAGGTTGGTGATAAGTGCTTCGATTTCACTTCTCGATGATGCAACGTTGTAAATAGCAATGAATTTCGTTGTCGTTGTGTTGTTGGCCCACTAAAATAATATTTTGAAATTTTATTTCGAGAACGCTTAATTTGAAATATTTTTAGAATTTTAAATTCATCCTACTACTTTAACTTACAATTACGCATCCTACTTCTATACCAAACTTTAATTTATCATGATTAATATAAATTTAAAAGTAATACCATCCAAATGGAAAATAATTTAAATTTTAGATTTCCTGCTAATTATGGTATTAACTTTATTAAATCACTAAATAATAATTAGCGCATTAGTGATAGAATAAATTGGAAAAAGATAAAGATGAAATCATTTAGCTAACCTTGGTGATCGAGAAAGACTTGAGCCAACACCTGAATCACGTCGTTCACCAGCGCCTGATCGATGTTGTCGCATAACTAATTCATCATCATTTCCGCTACTTTCCAAACTAGAATGCGACCTTTGCGCTGACATACCTCTAATTGCGCTAAATGATAACGAATTATTACCGTAACCAAGCCTTTTTCCACTTCGGCAATCAATTTCTGTCTGAAATATTATTTTTGACGTTAAATTTTTACGGTTAAAAATTTTTTGGTAAAAAATTAAGAGAGAGAAAGAGGGAGAGAGGGAGAGAAAGATGAGTGAGATAGTGAATATGAAGAAATTTTATGATTTATTTATAGAAATCATAAAGTTTCCATTGTTTATTTTCTCTAACAAAACTTTCCTAAAAAATATTTTCTTACGGAACTATCAGCTATGAGATGATAAAATGAAAACAATAAATTCTATAAAAAAAACCATCCGAAAATCATCTGTTCTCATTTCCGCAAACAACAAAATCCATCAATCAGTTATTAAAATAGAGAGAGAGAGAGAGAGAGAGAAAAAATTTTATTCCTATATTTACAGATATGATAACAAATAATAACCTTTAAGCGATTAGCATGATTAGATAGACTTGTATTGGAAGAGGATGATTCCGGTGATATAGCACGATGACATGCTGATGCTGATACAATCACTCCCGAGGTACCCGCACTAATAGCACTACCAGTAACTGAATCATCAAGATTGGATGAGAATGCTGATAATCCAAATGCATTATCATGAACATCTATAATATCATTATTGTTAGAAAAATTAATAGTGAGATTTTCGAAATCAAATAAAGGTATTGAAATTAATTGAGTTTGAAAATTAAAGTAAACATGATGATTAAGGAATAGTTATTGGATTTTAAAACTAAAGTTTCACGATAAATAAGCAATAATATCGGATTTTAACTCATGAATAATTCAAATCATTCAAAAACAGAGGAGAAATAAAGAGATATCTAATTGTACGGATTATTGAAATGAATTTGAAGATCATGAATATTATTACAATAATCGATAAATTATTTCGGAAAGTTTAAATTTCTTACAGTTTACGAAAAATATCGATGGAAAAAAAATTGTGGTGAAATTATATAAACCTTTAATTGATAAGGTAAATAAACGAATAAATAAAATATAAAATGGAAAGGAATTAACCATCCGAAGGAACATGCTCATAGTAACCATCAGCATTGATAACAAGTCTTGAACGAGCATATGCTTGTTCAGGTGGTAAACTTCGATCACGATCACATTCCATATTCTGCCTTGGAAGACCTCTTACTTCATCATAGTTCAGTGAACTATCCGAGAGAACATCACCCGAAAACTGCATACCATTTCTAGAACTTATCAATTTTTTCTTAAAACAAAATTCTCAATTAAACTAAAAATTGAAATTCTAAATATTCATTCAAAAAACATCAATAATCTTTATTAATTCTATCATATCAATCAAAAAAAATTCAAATTTTCAAAATTATCTGTGAGAGATATTTTAAGAATTTTCCTTATTTGTTTAAAATGACAACCTAAAAGTACTAAATATTTACTGAATTCTATAACTCTCAAAGCACTGCAGGAATTCTTTAAAATCTTCTAATCTCTCTTTGTTCGTATTGTATCAATCGATGAAATCGTATAGATCGATCGATTGGGAGAAATTGAAATTCAACAAATCTCTGGTAAAATTAATAAAAATTCTTCCAGAATTTTGAAAAAAGAATTATTCTCTTCGAAATTTAGTCAAAACCGGAATAAGCAAAAGAAAAAAAAAACGAAAAACCTTATCAGTGGAGAAAAGCTTGTATTATTGGCATAGAAACGTTGAGATGATGATAACCTATCATTGCGTGTCATTCCGGAATGTCTATCATAATATGTTGTTGTCACATCTAAATCAACCAATCCATGTCTTGGATTAGCATATTCATTATTGTCCGAGCATAAATCTTGCGCTACTCGATCATAAATTCGTGTATTACGATCATGACGTGATAATCCACGTATTAATACCGGATCACAGGATATATCACGCGTTTTATTACGGCATGACGATTCATTACGTGAATGATTATTGGTAATAGCTGATGATCCGGTTGGATCAAGTACCATACCCATACGTCGATTACTGGCACCCAAAAAACGTGTCCGAATTCGTGAAGATGGTGAGAATGAATTATTGTTATTATAGATAATTGCACCACAATCAGATATTATTTGCTGTTGCTGTTGTTGTTGTTGTTGTTGTTGTTGTTGTTGTTGTTGTTGTTGTTGTTGTTGTTGTTGTTGTTGTTGTTGTCGCATAGGTGGTTGTAATACGGCAAATGTTACTGTAAACACAATCATAATAATCAAAATTATATTGTATTGAAAAAAGTAATCACTGAAGTAAGGAAGGAATCAGTAATCAATTCCGATAAGATCAAGTTGAAAAAAATCCGCCTGATCAGCCTACTTCCATCATGGATGGTACGGATAGCAACAAATTGAAAAAGAAAAATGAAATATTTCAACACATCTGTTCAGATTAGTGCACTTACTACTAAATTAATGTTGGAATTCTTCATAAAAAAAAAAATTAAAATGAAAATGAAAAAAGTTTACTACGAAATAACCATAAGTCTCTTTCTTACGTGTAAAATAAATTTCGTAAAATAAACTTTTTTTACATCTTTTTTTCAGTCCAATTTTTTTTTAAAGAAATTTTAACAGTAATTTAGTAAGACGTTATTACAGTATTTTTTTCTCTGGAATAATTGGTAAATTTCATTTCATATAACAAGTAATTTCATACAATAGGTAAATTTCAATAAATAAATTTCAGTTCGGAATTTTGAAATAATTATCAATTAAATAATTCCACAATCTCATATTAAAATTTGCAATCTAAAATCTATAATTAAAATCTAAAATCCTTTTTTCAAATAATAAAATTATTTATTAAAACATTTCTTGATTATTACTAATGAAAAAAGGAAGAAAAAGAAATGGTAAGTTTGTTTGCAATGAACAAAAATGATAAGCATAATAAATTGAAGTTTAATAAGTTTAGGAAATTTGCTGATAACAGCACAAAAGAGAAAAGCGCTTCATTTAATCTATCAATAATGAAATGAAAGAAGAAGGTGAGTCGTTGTCACATAATAATCAAATCTATCATCTCATATCTTATAATAATTAATTCAAAAAATATTAAAATTCGCAAGATTAAATATTTAAATTAGTTTGAGAGAAAAGGAATTTAACGATATACCTCCATCAGCTGCATGATCATCGGTTGTTGAAACAGTTGTACCACGACGAAATTGTTTTAATAATTGAGGTGTGACAGCTTGTGATGATAGAATATTGGATAAACCATCCGGAAACATACGCATAGTTCTTGGACTGGCCGAGAAATGCGAAACCAGTACCGGATCACCAATTACTAAATCTCTACCACCACTCGCACTTGAAACTGTTTTCGATAATGATGATGTTGTAGCGTGAGAGGAATGCGTGGAATTGATTGCTGAGTCAGCTACTGACGTGTCACGTTGTCGACGACGTCTTAAATGTATGAGGTTATGTTATGAAGAAGATAAACTGGATACATGATTCATCCAAAATCATTATCGTCAATTCATCAATTAGTTTTTTCTACAAGTATTATCACTATGAGTATTGTCATTATTACTATCATTATAACTATCGTTGCTATTATTATCGTCGTAATTACTATTACTACTGTCATTATTTTCATTATTATTGCCATTATTATCATTATTATTATTTGTCATTATTGTTATCAATATGGTGATTATTATTGCTATTATTACCATTACTATTATTATAAATGTAATAATATCACAATCCTAAATTAAGATAAAATTAATAATAATGATAATAAGGCCGCGATAATGATATCATTAGACAAAAAAAAAAAAACTAAGTTGATGTTATTGTATGTTTATTATTGCTATATCGTTATATCGTCTAAAGCAAACAATTTAAAATAATTATACTTCAAAAAAAAGAGCAAATTAAAATATACAATGAATCTTTTTTATTGACAATAATTTTGGATAGATGTGTCATCCAGTACACTCTTCCCAAAACCCCCGGGAATTCCGGTATAATCATGATTTAGAGGATATTCCACTGGAATGTATGTAAAACTGTTTACAAGTTCATTTTGTTTGTTGTTTCTAATATGTGTCTGTAATTTTATTCTTCACTTCAGTGTCTTTATTTTAACCAAATCCTTGAGGTGTTGTTTTGGTGTAAATAATTTAATTTAATTAATACTAAAATACTTTTTGGATTTATTCAAAATCCGATGAGTTACTTGCATTAAGCAAATAATTTCGAAAAAAATTTTGACAGATACATATTAAAAACACCTGGCCAATTTTTTCTTTGCAATTTAGTAAACAATTTGAAAATGAAATATTACTTAATCGATTTCAATCAAAAATAAATGCAAAAAATTTCATATAAATCAAACGATATGATCAATTAATTATCATAATTTTATCATTTATCATTTATCAGTTATCATTTACTAGAACAAACCTGCTTGATGATCGTATATCCATACGTTTCATTAATGCTCGTGCACGTTCCTTTAATCGCTCACTTTGAGACCGTTGCAAATTTACCACCGCTACTGCTGCTGATGATGATGATGAATCGATTACCGGACTAGGTAAAGATAAATATTAAACAAAAAAGAATTTTCGAGAAAAGTAATTGAGAGATTCAGAAGTATTTTAAGAGAGGAAATTTTAAATGATACTGAAAATGTATAAGATTTTATTGAAATTCAATCCAAAAATATCTTACATTGAAAAAAGAAAAAATTAATTAATTTACAAAATTCTTACTAATTTCGGTCATTTCTAGCAATAGTTAAATTGTTAGTAATATCACGTTGATTTCGATTACTGTATATAGAGTTATCGTTAGAACGTTGGGTACTGTCCGGTTGTCTTCTAGGATTATGTCCGTAATCGAATGACATCCGTAATGCTTCGTTACGCTCAGAAACCGCAAATTGTTCATTGTGAGATGGCCAAACACTTTTACCTGTATTGATTATACTTCTTGATTACTTCATTTCAGTGTCTTTGGGTTCATGATTTAAAAAAAAAAACTAAAAATTTTTCATTTTGATGGACAATTCCCTTAAAAATCAACTATTTATGATGTGATATAGAATCGAAATGAATATTTCATTCGCTTACTGTATGCTTACGTGACATTTCATTCATTTACTGTATGTCTGCGTGATATTTCATTCGCTTACTGTATGCTTACGTGACATTTCATTCATTTACTTATGTGTACGTGGGATATTCCCTTTGCTTAATGTATGCTTACGCAACTGTATGCCTAGGTGATATTCCATTTACTTATAATGTATCTACATGATATACCACTTATTCATATGATTGTTCACAGAGCAGCCAACGTGGGATACGTGGTGTTACTGATGTTCAGTAGTAAATCTTCCCACCAACCAAAGTGATTAGGAAATTTTATCTAAGCAGAAAATGAGCATTCTCACTCCCCGAAAGAAACTATTCCATAATTGATCAGTCAATCAATCAATCAATCAGTCAATAACTGAAGAATTAGTATTACTTACTTCTTATTCCACTTCAATAATCTTTCAACAAATTATCGTTTGTGAAAATTCCGGAAATTTTTGTATGTTTTTGATGTTTTGTTTGGGAGTATTGGTGCCAGTATTTTTTTGAAATTAATTTTTCAATACACTTCTTGCTTTAATAATTTCCTTTTCCTGCTATTACTGTCATAAGTACCATATGGATTCACGAGTATCATGAGTGACATAGAAATTGACGAGTATCACGAGTGCTAGATAAATTCATAAGTACCACTTACCATTGAATGTATCAGTCGTATCGTCGTCTCGTACAATTCTAGACCAGGTTTGAGAATTACGCTGATACTTCCACTTATTTGAAATAGCAACCTAAACAGATCCTTTCTTTATTATCACTAGTAAATTTTGAATTCTACAAAATCCCTCTAATTAATATATAATTGAATAAATTAATTAGCCTTCCTTTTCTAAATCTATTGATTAGTAATTTCCAGATACGATTTTATGAAGAGGCAATGAAAGCAAAGATAAATAGTTATAAGAAAAAAAACAATCAATAATTTACTATAAAATAGAACTATAGAAATAGAAAAGAAAGTTATTGAAAATTTAACAGAAAAGAAAGCGTAATTGCAAAATTCTGTTAATTATTTTGAGAAATTTGAAAAAAACTTTTCAACCTGATCATCATCATCATCATAATTGCTCACTGTCATATCGTCATCAATATCCGTTTCCAATGGATTACTATCAAATCGCTCAGGCTGAAATAATTATCAATCGTACAGTTCTAAAATATTTTAATCACATCTCTGTCAACCGAATGAATTAATTTGAATTTCATTCTATACATTTTTACTATTTAAACTTTCAATCATTTTTTTCCTATATTAAATTAGTTCTTTGTACAATAAATATAGTTTATAAAGGTTTCATAGGAAATCGTGATTCTATCTTCAATACTGCTTATACTTTCTTTTAAAATTATCATTTTAATCAATAAACTTTTCGTTAAGAAAAACAATATTTTTATTTTCAGAGACGTGAAAAAGAATTGAATTATAAAAGTTATGAATATTACGTGTTTTCGAAGTACCACATTTTCAACTTTCATAATAGCGCATCGATTAAGCGCATTAAGTCGACGGAAAAGAGCACGTAATGAATCATCATCCAAAAATTCGTGATCACGCTTTACCGAACGAATATCTATTGGAAATCGATGTTCTGTAATTAAAAATTTTTTTTAATTCTTTGAAAAATTTTAATTAACAAATTGGAAATGCTTCTTTTAATTTCGATAATCACTGCGATATTTTTTAGCAATATTTTTTAATCGTAAAATTATACTAAAAATTAGAAATAAATATATTCAACAATATCTTTTGAAATATTCTTACTTCCTTTGATTTTAGTTTAAAAAAAAGAAATTAAATTCATTTCATTTCCAATATGTAAATATATATAAGTTTAGACCTTCGTAAAGTCGTGCGTATTGCGGAAAGCCTGCATCACGTAACCAACGAACACATTCAATTGCTTCTTCCTCTGAAAAATTAATTTCAAATTTTAGTATGGATAAATATTATGATTATTATTGTCATGCAATGATGATCATACCGCTTTAAAAATACTCCGGGATTTTTACGAATTTCTCAGGAGAATTAGCAGATAACTTTTTTGTTTACAATTAGATAAAATGTAAGCAGAATTTCTATTTTTTGAATATTTTAGAAAAAAATCATACCAAAGTTTTAAGAATACTTGCAAAATTAAGATGAATTTAAAAAATTGAATTAAAAAAATGATTTGTAATAGTCTCGAAGCAAAGAGCAATTTCTTAAACGAGAAATTTCAATATTTTGAAATTTTAAATTCAATAGATATCTTTCGCTATCTTTCTAGCAGTGTTAGAGGAGTAAGAGTAAAATAAGATAAAATGATAAGAATAGAGTTAAAATTATTCTGATAAAATCCTTATCAATCGATATCATTACTGTATTAGCAGAAGTTAAGTAGAAGAATGAAATGATTATTCTTCTCTTCTATTTATATTAATATGAAGATTTTAAAAATACAAAATTTCTTAAATTAAATTAGAAATGAATGAAATATAATTATAAAAATATTAATTCATTAATTAAAGAGAATTTATCAAAATGATAATGAAAAGGACAAAATATTAAGATTTCAAAAATACAAAATTTACTTGAACTATTAATTATATTAAAAATGAATACAAATGAAATGAAATTATAAAAATATTAATCCATTAATTAGAGAAAATTTATTAAAATGATAACTGAAAATTTATCAAATGATGATAAAGTGATAATTGAAAGGGAAGGAAAAGAATGAATGAGTTGAATGAAAGGAAGGAATTATAAAAACCAGAAAATTAATGAAGAATTGGTAATTTTAATGATAAATTAGGAATTAAAAAGGCGATCATAAAGATGGAAATGAAATGAAATGAACTAAAACTGCAAGTATCATAGAATTGGAAGAAAGGAAATTATTTCTTTTAAAAGATTTACTGAAACGTATATAACACCATACACAAATATTTTACCAACTCTCTCTCTCTCTCTCTCCCTCTCTCTCTCTCTCTTAACTTGCAAAACTTGTTACGGACAGATTGGAATATTACGGGAGAGAGGAGGCGATGAAAGCGTTTTTAAAATGATTGAAAAATGCAATATCACACTTTATCAATGGATTACTTAAATAGAAATTTGATATAGTGAAAAAGAAAAAAAAAGAAATCGCATAATAGAGAGAGATATGATTTTTGTGAAAATAAGTAATTTGCTTCATTGATTTTATTTAAAAATAAAAATTACTATGAAAATTATTTCGCTGATCATCTCTCATTGAAAGTGACATATAATAATGATAATGATAATAATAGTAATAATAGTAGTAGTAATAATAATAATAATAATAGTCGTTTTATGCATGAATTAAATGAAATAATATTGAAATTTCCATCGATCACAATTAAATATTATTCTGGTTTTTAAGGAAAGTGATGAGATAAAGATGAATGAATAATAATTATCGTACTTTTATTACGAATAGTATCGCTGTAATAAATTTTATTGCAAGCAAATAAAATATCGTTGATTAAATTTATGAAATTATCAAATTTATTTTAAGAGAAAAAGAGTTTAATTTCAATTAATTCTTGAGAATGAAATTTTGAAATTATAATTTTCATGTTTTAATTTCT